>JANHFX010026310.1:0-97073 GCA_027560015.1 Chloroceryle amazona
AGAAAGAGAAAGGAAAAGGAAAAATTTTAATTATCCTTCATGACAGTAGTCAGATTAAGTTCTAGATGGGCTTTGGCCTTTCTAATTTTTTCCCTGCATAGCCTCATGGAATCTTTGTAGTCTTCCTGAGTTGCCTGACCCTTCTTCCATAGGCCATAGACTTCCCTTTTCTTCCCGAGTTGCAGCAAAGTTCTTTGTTCAGCCAGGATGATGTTCTTCCCCACTGACTTGTCTTTTGGTACACCAGGAGGGCCTGGTCCTGCGCCTGCAAGATTTCCCTCTTGAGGAAAGTCTAGCCTTCCTGGACTCTTGTCCTTCAGGACTGCCTTCCAAGGAACTCTGACAACTGGTCTCCTAAACATATCACAGTCTGTCCTCCTTACTTTCCCAAGATTTGAAAACTTTGTCATTTCATGATCGCTATACCCATGATGGCCTTCAACCTTCACATCACCCACAGGTCCTTCTCTTTTAATAAACCGCTAGTCTAGCAGCTGGCTCACTCACCAGCTGTGTCAGGAGTTTATCTTCCACACACTCCAGGAGCCTCCTAGACTGTTTCCTCTCTGCTGTATTGTATTTCCAGCAGATATCTAGTAAATCAAAGTCCCCTGTGGAAAAAAGTGTTAGTGATCGTGAGACTTCTCCCAGCTGCTTTGTAGAATATTTTGTCTGCTTCTTGATCCTGATTGGGTGGTCAGTAACAGATTCCCACCATGCTGTCTGCCTTGTTGGATTTCCCCCTATTCTTACCCACAGACATTCAACTCTATCATCACCATCATTATGCTCAAGACAATCAAGCCCTATAAAATTCTCACACATGTATCACAGGCAGGGATATTACATTTACAGGTATTTCAGGAGAATGGAGCTTAAAACATTGAAATAGGTTCTTAAAAAAAAATCTCTAAATTCAAAAAAAAACCCACATTACTATGAATTACACAGTATAGAGGTGAGATAACATATCTGTGACTACTGAGCACAGAAGTTCCTGGAGTGTGTGGAGGATAAACTCCTGGCACAGCTGGTGAGCGAGCCAACTGTTAGACTAGCTGTTCATTAAAAGAGAAGGACCTATGGGTGATGTGAAGGTTGGAGGCCATCATGGGTATAGAGATCATGAAATGAGAGAGTTAAATTAGATGTGAGGAAAAACTAAATTAAACTAACTGTGAGGAAAAAACAACAACAACTAAATAAATAAATAAATAAACCCCCCAGAAAATAGAAAATCTTACTTATGAGGACAGTGAAATGTGAATAAACAGAAACAGCACTGAAACACTCTAAAGTCATTTCATTGGGCTGACCTTAAGCTATATAGTACATTAGAAATATATGTTTCAAACCCTGATGTTGGATTTTTCCACTTTTCTCTGATTGCTAGTTAAATTTTCACATCCTACATTTCATTTAATTTTCATTAACACAACTCAGAAAATCTTTTCTACAAAAGGATTACTTTTGCACCACTAATGAGTCAGGGTTCATGTAAGAGTCACAACTCCTGTATGATGGAATACATGTGTGGCACCAATTTATACGTTTATTTAGACTTCACCTTTACAAGTACTCAGAATGAATCTCTATAGCCATTTTAAAGGTCAACAGGACTGTGTACACTGATGTTTATACCAAGCTGAATTATTTTAAAGGCTGCATCTGGTATGAATGACTTTTGAATCATTTCTTGATCTTTACTAAAATAGATCAGTTAGCAAAAGAAATAGCATTTCTCAGAAAGTCCCATCTAATGTATGAAGATTTCCATCTCTCTTTGAAAGGTTACAAGACACCTGGTCATATTAATCCTTCTGTACAATAACATTTAGTTTTTTTCTAATTCAGAGCAAAACAGGCAATATTTTCCTGCTAAATTTAAGACACCAGGAACTGCTGGTACTCCATGTCTTTAAGCAACTTCTGTTGCAAAACTGGATGTCATAAAAGTATTTTATCCAAGAGTACTGCAAGGAAATGGAGATGGAAAGGCCCAAAGATCTAGAAAAAAAAAAGAGCAGAAGGAAAACACGATATTAGAAGCTGGAAATGACACTGAGGTCAGGTCAACTGCCCTGCACAGGTCAACAAGGTATAAACTGCTGTGCAAGAGGGTCCTGTAATGTGCTGGTACACTATGGAGATTTTTACTACCCTACTTTTCTCTGTCCCATGTTTTTGTCTATTCTGACTGATCAAAGAAGAATTATTCTCAGGTAGAGACAGTCCACTCCTGCAATAACCATCCCAGCCTGAGCTGTAAAGGCTGAAGGCTCTTGAGGCACCTTCTCTCTAATGCTCTGGTAAGAATTCTTTTGAGTTATTTCCACAGATTGTCCCAGGCCAAAAAAAAACATATGGACAATGGAAAATTGACAGTCACAGGCACTGTGAAGACCACCTTTCTCTGAGCAGGGTTTTTTCTCTTCAAGAATAATGAGAAGTTCTCTCTCACTGGTCTTTCCATGTTACTGAACCACTTAGTCCACACAAGCGGAACTGTACAAATCAAAGCCAAAAGAGGAGCTTTTGTTATGTTTTTTTGTTTGGTTTGTTTGTTGTTTTTTCTTAATTTATAGTGGCACATTGGCTACGTCTATAGCAGCACAACAAACAGCATGTGGGCTTCTGCCTGAGAATTGTCATGCTAATAATTGTTAGTAAAGTCCCTGTGGCAGCCTAAAAGCCTCTCAAACAAAGCCTGGGCATGAATCAGGGTTTTGTATAGTAAAGGGATCATTTCCAACAGGTTGTCTGAATAAGGCTGTCCTCCTTAGATGGGTAAGAGAGTTAATGGTATGGACATCGGTCATATCATGCCAGCTGGCAAAGAACTGTCCTGGACCATTTTTTGTTATTGTTTTTAAACATGATAAATATAGCCAATGGATTCAGCCAGTCCAATGGCCTGTCTGTGGCCATGACAAATAGAAACTGTTTAGGGAGAACATGTAAAAAGCATGGACTGTTACTTCTCTTGGTATATTCTGCTGACTTCCAACAAGTAAAAACCTAGGGATTTCATGAGTCACAGTCTGCATCCAGATACACTGATTTCAACAGCTTTGCCTTTTTACTTCCAGCTGTTTTCAGATTTGCATTTTCCATTTCTTTAGGTTTATTTTTAGAGTGAGCTCTTGGGCCAAGAAGGAAGCACAATCTGCCTCTCTTCCAGTTTCTGAGAACAGCTCTGTACAAGCTGCATTGGGCCGCACCAGCTCTATGTGGTGCTATGGGCTGGACAGAGAAAATTAGGAATTCAGTTCTGGAAAGACTCAAGTACCTGCTTGATTTGTTAGAATTCTCTTTTAGGAAGTCAGTGGCCTGCTTCAGGCTTTGATGCTGAAAAGTTCTTGGTCTATGACAAGGTAACAGAAGCTCCATCACACAGTGGGGTATTTCAGATACTTGAAGTTCAGATGAGCAACTTCTGATTTTATTTCAAAATGTAAAGTTTTATTTCAAAATGAGCACTGTTACTTCCTACATTTTATGGGGGGTTTTTTGTGTGTTGATAAACTTGTGTAGGTAATTCAAGGCGTTCATATACATAATTTATTTTCATGTTACTTGTTCTCCCATTTAATTAACATCTTGGTATGGAGTTGAAAATACAACAACTGCCTGTGAGAGAAATGTTTTTTTCCAAGTTCAGGAACTGATGCCATTGCACAGAGAAAGGTCAGGGACCTTTTCAAATGCACAGAGGTTAGAAGAGGAAATCAGACAAGAGACCTTTTGAATTTCTGAGCAGACAAAGCAGTTTAGGAGAAGAGCAGAGGCTGATGGTCTGAAAGAAGAGAGGTCACACTCTCTTATCAATTACTCCTTGGAGGAGATAAATCGTATAAGAAAAATACTTCTGACTATAGTTCAACTATACTTTACATTAAGACAGTTTCTAATATCCTTGAAAACCAAGACTGGACTCAACTCGAGATTGGTCATCTTACACAGAAATCCAAGACAAAAAGGGTGCCAGCAGAGCAATGCCTACAGAACATGAGCAGTAGCAGCAGCAGGTAACACTGCTGGTGGAGGCAGCTCCCATCTCTTGTGTCTGATTTTTTTGGAAGGGTCTTAAAAGCCACCTGTGGCACATATGCTACTGTTTAGGAACCTATGATCCAGGTCAAAATATGTTTTTTAAAACAAAAAGAAAAAAAAAATAATATGCCTTAGAAGAGTCTTAGGCTGTGCATAACCGTTCTTTTACTTATATCAAAAGCCAGTTTTGTTCCTAACAGCTTTTGAATGGTTTTCCAAACATAGTGTCCCTGCTCATCTAGATGCATGACTTTGTGTCATATTTCCTAGTGCAAAAGAAATCAAATTATCAGTAAATCACTTAGAGAAATCACATTACTTATAGACTTTTTCTTTCAGACAGATAAGAAGCAGACCTGTTGCTAAGCATATTCTAATTATAGCCTTAAAATGATTTAGTAATATAGTCAAAGATTAATATTAAATTACCTTGGCCTTGTATTACGCTACATGGGTCAGCAAGGCTGATTGGGGTTATGGCCTAGGCCGTGAAGCCTTTATTTTACTGGTAATGTCATTACTTTTATTTATTTATTTGTTAATATACACTGAAAAAAATAATTCTATGTTTTTATTTTTTGTTGTTGTTTCTAAATTAATTTTCCATCTCATCTGCTAAGGAAATGAGATGTGAAAACAGTTCAATACTGGGTGTGAGCACAGTAGTTGAGGAACATGCTTTCAGACTTAGTCTAGCTAATGCTGTAGCAAGGCCACATTTACCTGTTTTTCCTACTAGATGAATAAAAAAAAAATCTTTTTTTTTTTCCTAGTAATAAAAAAGCTTTAAATACATAAAAAAGATAAATTTCAGTTTGCATGTCAACAATGAGTGCCCTGGAAAGTCTTAAACTGTCAGTGACTCAGAAGACTAAGTAGCACATCACTGAGACTTGGAAACGTCTCTCAGAATTTGCAAAATCCTCTGTCAAATTATAAATTCATGCCCTCTGCACAGTTAAGACGACTGGCTCAGTGATCTGTGCATCAAACCTGAAACAATATGATTCTAATTTTGACCTCACATCAATTTTACTTTAATATAGTTGCAAAGACTCCAGCAGAGTTATTTCAGAAATACATACGTACAGCTGAAACCAGAAGCAAGCCAACAGCTCTCCAAGAAACCAAAAGCTCTCCAACAGCATTCTATGACCACATCTACATTATTTCCCACATTTCTTCTCTACACGCAACAGTTGCCTCTGTTTCCTTTTGTACTGCAAGACACTACCTACTTATGACTTTCCAGTTAGATTTTCTGGACATTTCTGTAAAACTAACCTGAAATAATAATAGTATTCAGAGAGTGTCTAGACAAGATAGAAGCAATTACTGAGCCAAGGCCCTTCCATGATCATGCATTGCCTACAAATTGAAAAATGATCATCTGACTTCACTGAAATCTTTTCTTGCTATTTTTCAGTCATGTGAATGGCTTGTTGCCAGTCCAAAGCTGACAGCAATCTAATCCATAGAACCATTCTGCAATTTCTTCTTGTGCCCATAAAGCATCCAAGCAGTCCATCTCCATCACGGTCAGAGAAAAGTAAGTTGCTGTATCCCTTCAGTGTCCTCAAACTTTATGCAGCTTGCTTGGCTGACCACCAATCCATATTTATCACTCTCTGCACTTCCATCTAAGTACACCTGCTGGCAGTGGAGAATGAAACACTGGCATGCTTTGCAAGGCATCCAAGCTGATGGATTCTTGCTTTCTACATATTGCTGAAATATCAGTGCTTTCATTCTTCAGAATTTGTTCCAGAAAAGCAGGTTATCTTTCAGAGATATATTTGCAACCATCCTGTGGTTCTTTCCACCAGTGTAAGCATGTGCTGCTTGCCCTGCCTGGTGGGTTTGTGGGAGTGTGATACAGTCAATCTGCCCGGCCACTCTATATTTATATTTCAGCCAATGTCCTCCATACCAGAGAGATTTTAACGACCTGGCTTGCTTGACTGCAGCACGTTTCACCTTCATGGATAGCCTCTGTGGTAGTGTCCATGGTTAAAGTCCACTCCTCAGCCATGATCCCATCTATATGTTTCATCCCTTCCTTGATGGCCTAAGGTATCATAAGCCCACCAATCTATAAATAATTCACCCTTATGTTGCCAGTACAAATCCACCTGAGCCCCTCCAATCTTAGCAGTCTGATCCACCAGCTCATTGTTTTGAAGTTCTTTAATGTCCTGACTCGGGTACATGGGCATCTACACCCAGAGATCTGTCCTGAGGCTGGGTAGTTATGAGTGGCAGGGTGTGTGGGAGAGTATATGCAAGTGCTTATACCAGTGGTCACCTCCAATGTTGTGGAATTTCACCCTTGAACAAGTGCAGAATCCTAACAAACTAGTATAATATTAATATATTTGGCATCTTCAGAAACACACAGATCACTGCAATGTCCTGAGGCTTGGTCAAGACCCTTTCAAAACTATTCAGTGCCCTCAAGGGGAAGAGAAGGTCTAAAAGGATCTAAAACCAGACTGACAGGTGCTGCACTCACCCAGAGTAGCAACCTGTGCCAGTGTCAGTTGCTCCTATACAGAAAAACAAATACACCAAAACCATCTGTTCATGTAGTGAAGCATGAAGATGAACCAGGGCCATCATGAGAACAGGAGGAAGAACCAGAGATCATCACCCGATCCCTATCCTTGAGTGAGCTGCGAGGTATGTGAAAGGATTTCATCCATTATCCAGACAAGCAGATTATCACCTTGCTGTTCAGATGCTGGGATAGAGAGGCTGGTAGCTTGGATTTAGAGGGAAAAAAGACCAAGCAGCTGGGATCTTGGTCTAGGAAGAAGGGTATTGACAAGGTGATTGGAAAACAGATACAAGCCCTCAGTCTCTAGAGACGACTCCTCTCAGGCATGAAGGAAAGCTACCTCTTCAAGGAAGATGTTACATGTCAAGTAGGTAAATGGGCCACCATGAAGAGAAGTATTCAGTACCTGAGGGAATTAACTGTGCTGGAGGTGATTTATAATGATCTGAATGACAAGCAGTTACAGATCCAGTGCACACCACTCATGTGGCAGAAGTTTCTACTAAGTGTACCACCATCATATGCCAAATCATTGGCACTAGTGTCCTGGAAAGAAGGCCATGGACAAACAAGGGATGAATTGGTTGGCCAGCTCTGTCAATATGAAGAAAGTGTCTCTTTCTCCCTCCAGGCCTGCATTTCAGCTGTGCAGGAACTGTCCTGGGAGGTCCAAAAAATCAAAGACGACATACATGTCCTACTCTCCACCTATATGGGCCCATATCTCATCTATTAGGAGTAGATGCTCCCCTGCCCAAGAAAAAGAATATGGAAGATACAGTCCACAGGGTACCCTGTGGTTTTACCTACATGACCACAGAGAGGATATGAAGAAGTGGGATGGAAAACACATATTGATCCTAACTGCACAAGTACATGAGTTGTAAGGAAAAGAAAAAAATATGAAAAGGGATTTTCCAAGAAGAACACCACTCTGTTTTCCAGTGGGAAACATACTAGATAAAGTAGAAGGGCTGATCTTGCTTCTGATCCTCTTGATATGACTTCTATGTCATTTTCACAAGAAGTGAGCAACTCTGATCAAGACTAGAGAGGCCCTGTCTCCAGCCAGGTGGAGGAAAAGAATAAACTGGTTTACTGAACCGTATGGGCCTATAAGGCTCTAAGATACTGGTGCACAGACTAATGGATCAAGGTATAGAGGGGTCAAACTCATCGATATCTCTTGGGTTACCAGGGGATCCCAGGAGGTCACTGTACTGGAAGCTGAAGTGAGTCTAACTGGGAAGGAGTGACATAAATACCCCATTGCTGCTAGCCCAGATGCTCCGTGCATGCTTGGCATAGACTCTCTCAGGAGAGGATAATTCAAGGACCCAAAAGGGTACTGGTGGACCTTTGGTATCACTGCCTATTTCAAAGCCTATTTCTACAAGAATGTGAATTATTATAAGAATTCTTTCATTTTCAAAATGAGTTCATAAATTGTGCTGTTTTACTGGCTGCTACCTTCTCTCTATCTGGATCTATTACTGGATCGTTAATTGTTTCCAAGGAGCCCTAGAAGACTGTGACAAAGGCAGCACTTATATCTCTTGAGCTTTAGGCCCACACATTTATTGTTTCAATATAATATACTTATTACATTCTTCTTCAGAAAGGTCGTACAACATGGGCTGTAAGTGATCACCTTTCAGGTGCTGCAGTTACTATTATTTTCCTTTTTATGAGTTGAAGTGTGTGAATAACGTCAAGGGAAAATAGTCTATTCAAATTGTTAAATAAAATTAGTTAGCTTGACACTTCATGAATGTAGAGGAATCTGGGGGGAAATGAAAGGCCATAAGAAAGTAAAACTGCAGCTTGTTAATGTAGAAAAAAAACTTGCCCAGAACAATCAAGACTTGTCAGGATTTATACAAATTTCAGTGAAAAAAAAAATATATATATAATCGAAACAACCTAAGCCTGATTTAACTGTACTATTTCTTTCCAAGTGAACATTTTCTTTCAGTTACCCAGCTGTCTGTCAATCTTAGCCTTGCAAAATTTTGATTGGTAAAGTACCTACCATATCTTGAAACATGGCAAAATTCTAAAACCTGTGTTTACGATACTTCAAAAAACATATTTTTCATACTCTGAAATGTTGTGCATCCTGATTTGTGACAATATACAATATTGTGAGATTTAATAATTTTGTGTCAAATGCAAATGAGGCTTTTCTGCCAACTGCCACTGAATTGAACTTTTTCAGGTTTTCCTTAAAGCTGGACAAAGAATTTTCAAGAATGGAAGCTCAGTCGAAAATGCAGCTTCTGTCACCTCTAACTATTTACAGAATTGACTTCAGTTTCACCAAATTCTTTCAAATGTTTGGTAAGAGTTTGGTAAAAGTATCAGAGGAGCACTTGGTGATACACCCCTCTAGTCTCCAACAGTTCAGTAGTTCAAACACTCTCAGAGGAAGCAGGACACTCCTGCTTTGTATTCACAGTCTGGACAGCCCTGAGGAGGGTTTCATCAGAGCTTTTGCTTCTCCTTTCTCTCACTCAAATGCATGTCCTGGCCAGAGGCTTCAGCAACTGGTCTGTGCTCAGTGCACCAAGTGGAAAAACTATTTTTCATATTGAAAATGTAAATATTCAGACGCCGGTAAAAACAGTGGATGGAATGGATGCCCTGTCCCACCACCCATGCAGAGCAGATTAACACCTAAAGACTTTAAGAAGACTGGATGCTCTTCAAGAAGGAAATCTTAAAGGCTCAGTAGCAGGCCATCCCAATGTACCAAAAGATGAGCTAGAGGGGAAGAAGTCCTGCCTGGCTGAACAGAGAGCTTTGGCTGGAACTCAGGAAGGAAAGGAGAGTTTATGACCTTTATGAAGAATGGGCAGGCCCCTCAGGAAGACTACAGAGATTCCATGAGGTTATGAAGGGAGAAAATCAGAACAGCCAAAGCCCAGCTAGAACTTAATCTGAATAATGCAATTAAAGACAAATAAAAAATGTTTCTATAAATACATTAAAAACAAAATGAGGACTGAGGAGAATGTCCATGCTCTCTTGGATGTAGTGGGGTGTTGGAGGGAATAGAGTGGCCAAAGATGAGGAAAAGGCTGAGGTATTGAATGCCAACTTTGCCTCAGTCTTTAACAGTAGGATCAGTTGTTATCTGGGTACGCAGCCCCCTGAGATGGATGACAAGGATAGGCATGTAGTGAATTCAAAGTTATAATGTAGTGAATTCAAAGTTATAGAACAACAATGGTGTGCTTAATTATTTTGGTGTCTTAAAGGTCAATACAAAAAGGGTCTGAAATAGTGATAAAAACACACATCAGATTACAAATGATAGCTGTGAGTTAAGAGCCATGGGACTGACCTATCCAAGTAAATGGAAAGATAATTATTTCTCAGAAAGTCTGTCTGTGAATTAACCTTGAAATAAAATGGATGACAGATGCCTGAATTTACAGGTAGCAGAACATCAGCTTCACAATACTCAGTTCTTGTGGCTGACTATTCTAACTTCTAGTGTCTGCTAAAGCTGTCTCTCTTCTAAAGGGAAAAGTTTTCTTTTCTCCAAGACATTTTTCTGCTCTAAAGCAAGGGGGGATTTCAGCATGGAAACTACCATCAAAGGCTATGACTACTAAGATCCATTTGTTTTACTTGCTTCAAACTTGCACTGCATGAAAATGAGATGCCTAAATGTAGAGGTTTACTGTGCTTCATATCTTTTCTGCAGTGAAGGATACAATGTTCAGGAGAGTGTGAGCATATTATAGATGAGTGCTGCCTTTTGATTCTTTATACATTGAATTATCCTGTAAAACATTTCTCTCTATCACTTGCCCCTCTCCCCCACCTCAAAAAATCTGCATTAAACTCCATTTGATCAAGATGACACTGATAGGAGTGGATTAAGGTTTGGCATTCTATCAGGGTTTTGAGCTGCAATATGCCTAAATTTAATTTACCATATGATACTAATAGTGAGCCTTTGAATTGTAGTCCATCTCCCTTGCTTCCAAACAGTTGACATTTCTGAACTTCTTTTACTTTTTCCCATATGATTTAGTCATGGTTTATTTATTTATTTATTATAAGGGAGGACCAATTACTTAACCCAGAAATTTGGGTTTCGTTTTATTTTGTTTTTCCCATGGAGGGGAATATATGTAAGCAGCTGCAGTTTAGGTATTTAACTCCAGTATCTTCAGCACTGGTAATACCAAGACGGCAGTTTTGAAGATTTTGCCAATCATTCCCCTCAGAATAATCCTGCAACAAAGTCAACAGTATGCTTTTGCGAGATCCCTATCCTGGATTATCAGTAAAGAAAATCTCAGACCATTAGCACTCAGCATGTCAATATAAACCAATAAGTCAGCAAAAAGATTCACTCCTCTAGGTTACACCTGCAATAGACTATGAACCACTCCAGTACTGGATGAAACATTCAGATTGTGGTTGCACTGTCATCATTTCCATTACTTTCTTCTTACACAATTCACAATTGTTTTCTGACTTTAATCTCTATGACATAGAGTAGCAAATTTAATTTCAAAATCTGTTCATTTCATTTCTTAAATTTGTCACGTGAAGAAGACTGATAAAAGAGCCTCTAAAGTTGGGTCTCAATGTGTAAAAAATCATAACTGGTCTCTTTCGAGTTCTTTTTTTCACTTCTGAATGCTACAAATGTACTATGAGAAGCTAAATTAAACCTTTTTTTTTTAATTTATGAGATTAAGATCCAACATGGTAACACTTTACACGCATTATCATATAAAAGTAAAAAAATAACTATATTTGGTAAGCTGATATGAAATACCTTTTTCTGTTTTGCATTCTGCCAGATTGCAAAAATAATATCTGGCCTTTCCAAAACTATCCTGTTTACCTTCTGAAGCAATATGAGAAAAAAACAGTATTGCCACTGCTTTACTCATCCCCTCCTTTTTAGTGTCTGCAACAAAATAGGTAAGAGCTGGAGACATCAGGCTTTTTAACTGCAAGCCTTTGGCTCAACTCCAAAAAAAGGTCTATATTATACTCCCACAAGACAAGGATTTATGAGGATAATATAGCATATGCTTAAATAATCACAGGCAGTATTGTAATGCAAATATCAGAAAGACACAAACGGGGCTGGTTAATCATCATTACAGAATCTCAGACTGATGTTAAGATCTTGATTGTTAGAACAGCCAAGAATGAGAAACGTTATCTTCTCAGATAGCAGTATCATAGCACCACATCCACTGCACAGACAGAGTATGACACAATAGTATGCATTTATGAGTATTTGTCATCAGGGGATTTTTAAAAGCATCCTTGAAAATGCATCTCTTAGAACAAAAGAGTTCACAGTCATTTGGTCACTCTCTTGATCTGTGTTTAGGTAGAAGAATACATAACAAGCTGACTAAATTCACACCTCTGCAGCTCGCCCAAAAGATGTTTTTTTACACAACAGTACTAACCACTGATCTTCTACTGGTCTTTCTACTGAAAACATCTTGAGCAGGATGAAGTCAGGTAAACTTTTGGTACAATATTTGTATGTCTCTGGAACTACCAATGAAATGTCACCTCATCTGAAAGCTGTATGGTGTTGTGGTACTATACCAAAGATAGAACAGCTTTCATCAGTCTGCATTTGCAGCTAAGATACAGAACAGAAAGAATTACCTGTTTAGAACAGGAACTGGCCTGAGATACCTTGTAAGATTTTACATAAATGACAGACAAGTAATTACCCAATCCATCCTAGAAACAAGAGAATCAAAACCTGATACACACCCTGATGACCTAAATCTAATGCCATATATGGATAGCTTCAATTAAAGCTAAGCAAACCACAGTAGGGAAAGCTCAAAGGATCCCAAGAGTCAATTCGTCAAATTACCAGTTGCATAACAGTTACCATTCCTACTGCCCTCCCTTCTGCTTTTCCCCGCTGCTGTAAAGTGCATAATGAGCCAGTGCCATCTGCACTGACTTTCAGCAGGGTGAAACCTCATTTCCTGACTGTCACAGCACCCAGCAGTAAGGGCAGAGCCCTCTCCCTCAGACAGCGGATGCTTTCTCTTGCAGGCTGGGTGTAAGGAGTGGCAGGACAGTGCTACCCTCACACTCACCCTACTTCTTCCCTACAAACACAGAAACAGTCCAAAAGTGGGCTTACTGTTGGCCCATTGTCCTGCCTGGTTGAAGCAGCCTTCCCATATCTATTAGCAACTTACTTCATTTTACATTCCTTGCTCAGAAAAAAAGAGGAGTAACAGATCTTTAAGAGGCATAGTAAGGGTATAAGTTTAAATCAGCTTGTATGCCCTGGTGTGGAATAATGACTGGAGGTGACTTAAAAATTAAAGTCATATTAAAAGTGCAGCATTGTTCACACCTTAAGGAAAGGTATCACACTAGAGAAACTTTCAGGGCAGAGCGCAACTGGCATGCAAGGAATCCATTTCACAACAGTTCCCTAGGCAACCCTGCTCGCATGCAGCACGGAGATGGAGAGGAGTGAGGATCCCACAGCCATGCCCTGTGAGATTACAGCAGAGATGGGAACTTGGTGGTACTACAGGACTGAGAAGCTGCTTGTTTGACGTGGTTTTTGACAAAGTACTGTCCTTTGTGCCAACTTTGCTCATCACAATGCACCAAAACACACTTCCATCCCAAAGTGCAACCACCCTCTCACTGAGTTAGTGAAAGCAAAGGGAGAGAAATTTACACTAATCATAATAAAGTTATTTATGACTAATAGTGCCAAACTGGACAGCACTCAGAATCTGAGCCCCTCTGATAGCCAAGGACCAGCTGGAACACAAGGGGGGTTATTTTCTGTCAAATTACTTTACCCTTTTCACGTGACGCCTGGCAGGGAGGTAAATTCAGACTTTACAGGAATTTCTCTTGGTCTTACTCTGTCCCAGATGGATCTGTTCATAAAAGCTTGTGCCATATGCAAAATACAAGTGCTGTGAGCTTTCCATTCCCCTTAAGAAAGGCAATGTATTCCAAATGTCTGAGGTTAACACTACATACTAATCTAATTTGTAACAGTATAGCAGGGTCTCAGGTAGAAAAACAAACACAAGATTCAAACTCATGAAAACTCATTAAATAAAATCAAGGCTCTTATACACAGGTATAAAATCATTTGGCATTATATAAACAGCAGCAGCAGCGAAGTTTGGATTATGGTGCTAACAACATTGATAATTTGGCTAACCTGCTCCTCTGCTACCCAAAATGTCTGGAGATGTTTGACAAATGCTTTATTTACATTTTGATGTGTCAGATTCTGTCTCTCACACCCTGCCACGCAAATAAAACATTTGTCAAACTCACAGAGGGGTTTGAATAGCTTTTGCTAAGAAATTGTGTAGTACTTATTGAACATTTTCCTGGTGCGCAGTGTACATCTTGCAGGACAGAATTATCTTTCTGGATCTACCTGCCAGCTGTGATTGCCAATATCTTGTTCTTTCATGCATGCTGCTATCCATGGGTGAGATTCTTTTTCACACTGAGACTATTTTGCACCATTCAGGTAAAGTGGTGAAAGAACAGCTGGAGGAGGGTATACTGCACCTTTTATACTGTCAGATCTGGGTAATCTCAGCTTTGTACAAGCAAGAAAAGTTTGACCAACATCATTAGTGACATCAATGAATGGACAGAAAATGTTCCATTCCTCCTAAAAGTACATGCCTTGAAAACTCTGGGACATCTCTTGCTCCTCTAGGTCCTCTTCTCACCCTCTAAAACCAAACAAGATTTCTAAGAACTGTATCAGAGCTGGGTGTGATATTGGAGTCACAGTCAGAACAAGCAATTTTCACAGAATAATTCTTCTTTTTTGTGTCAACTACTCAACAAAAACTCCTTAGAAAGCCAGTGCTCCAAGTGTCATGGTCTGCTTGACCTACTCCAGCCAGTGCTGACTGCAGAAAATTGTTTGTCAATACACAGACAAATGGAATTTGTCTAGACCTTGTCATAACATCTGGCTGAAATATCAAAGAACATCTGAAAGAAAAGTTCTACAGTGCAATATGAGGGTGGTACTGAGGTCTGGTTTGTTTACTTTATGGGAGTAACCATTTAAACATTTTCTTTTTTCCCTCCTCATCATCATTATCTCATTCTATGGTAATTTGAACTTTTACCAACATATATCAATCAAATACATCCATTTGTTGAGCCCAAGGCACCACATAAAAAAGAAAGTACATTGTGTACTTTTTTTACCAGTAAAAACTGTATGGTTTTAAGAATTAAAAAGTAATCACCATAAGACTGAACCGTGGCGTTGGTTTTGTCAATATTTTTATTATTTGTGGTATATTTTTATTATTTATTCTAATGTTTTATTATCTGTTATTTTTTGTTGGTTTATATTATAATTTAATTTTTTTTGGCAATTTTTTTTATTGTTTGTGGCAAATAAAGTCTCTAACAAAAGCTGAATTATAAGTGGGTCAATAAAACAGCGCAGAATTACCCCAGGACACAGTTAAAAGAGTGTGCTACACAGAAGAAGAGATGCGATCCTGACTCAAGCACACAGACTATGGACAAACTGCATGCACACGTTAGAGAAACCAAAATACTGAGAGAGAAGGGACCTGACTGGTATTTAGAAACAGAAGAAACAACAGTATTACTTCACATCACTGTGTGAAGATCTGCAAAGCATGCACAACAAAGGTAAGATGACAACAGCATGTTTCTTTAAAGACTCTGTTGGTGGTGTTCCAACTGAGAAGAGTAATCCCTCCACGGATGGATGGGTCTTGCACTGTTCAACAATACTCAGCTCAAAAACCAGAACGCACAAAGCAATGTATTCACCATTTTAGCACAATGAGAAAACAAAACAGAAAATAGAAAGTTAATTCATAGACCTGAAGGTTTATGGTTGTAACCTTGTCCCTATAGGGGAGTGTGAATGCATGAAAACAAAGTAAGAATTGGGAAATGTGTCTATAGGAGGGACGAAAGGTCATAGACTTAGAAGTACCCAAATGTGCTTTGAGTTTTGTAAGTCAGCTAACCCTGGCTGTCCAAACAAACAACATAAGAAGCAAAGGCCTGCAACTGAAATGGGTTTAATCGAATTTAGGAAAGAATATGAGAACTAGTCCAAGATATACATAACAATGTCAGAATCTTTTAGGTACTCTAGAGAAAGAATAAAGTTGCTCACAAGTATTCCAAGGAATGAAAACAGCAATTTCTATCAGTGAAAAAATGTCATCTTCCTCTGTTTGTCTCTTCTGTGCTGTATATCACAGCTCAGCTTTCCTATGTTCAGGTCCTCATGCAATAAGAGAGTGGAAAAAGAAGGTGTCATAAATAACATCAAGTAAGAGAATAGATGTTGTCAGAAGACAAAAGTAGCAAAAGAAGCCACTCCATCCCTGGAGCTTTTCAAAATTCAGGTGGACAAATCCCTGAACAACCTTATCTAAACTTTTAAATTTTCCTTGCTGTGAGCAGGAGGTTGGGCTAGATGACATCCAAACATGCCTTGCAATCGATTTTCCTATGATTTTGATTGTTTACTTTTTTTTTTCTATGATTTTAAGTAGAATTTAACAGGAAAATTGAGTTTTAAGAGCCAAACTTTGGAATGTAAGTACAACCAAGTGAAAGTACACCCCAGTATTAAAAATTACTGAGAAGAATTTCAGACTAACAATATTTTATTTTATAATGCACCCAAGAATCTCAATTTCAGGTTCAGATTGCAACAAAACCCAAATATACCCACATCTGAATTACGCGACTAAATTTCAGGAGCAACTTTAGACAAATCTTAACTTTAAATTTCTCAAGGTTCTATAGGTCTTAATGTTGCTGTTCCAATAAAAATAGATATAGAAATGAGCCACAAATGACTACACATTATCTATCAAGAGAGTACCTGAGATTCCTCATACTTTTGCAGGATTATTCTTCTACTAGCTGTGCTATCTCATAAAGATCCCCGAATACAATGAGAGACTGATTGTGAGCATCCTCTTTATTAATGATGAAATATTCCATTATGAATATAATTGGACGGGTGATTTCTATTACTTGACCTTAATTTTGCATATGAATGCATAGATGGAATTCTTAAACTTCAGAGGATGAAGATGCTGAGAGATGGTTGCATATGCTTTAATATGGTTATACTGTAGCCACGAGATTTTCAACAGTCTCTCTACTCTTCTGTCGAACAGACATACCCTTGTTAATTTTAATCTGTGTTTCTGTATATTGCACTATTAAACTTGCTCCAGGTTCAGCGGCGTGTAGTGGGAAAATAGGTTAACAATATTCCTAAATGCTTTGATTTAGGCATGGACTTTGCATCCACTGAGGACAGAATTTTGAGCAGTGAGACTCTGCAGACTCTGGGTTTTTTTACATCTGTTGCAGGACTGAAATTTCCAGTGGAATATTTAGTGAGTTTCATAGAATCGCAGAATGATAGAATGGATTTGGCTTGGAAAGGACATGTCATCTAGTCCAACCACTGCTGCAGTGAACAGGGACATCTTCAACAAGACCAGGTTGCTCGGAGCCCTGTCCAACATAACCTTTTACGTTTTCAAGGACAGGGCATCTACCAGGTCTCAAGGTAACGTGCCAATGTTTCACCACCTCATCATAAAAAATTTCTTCCTTATATTTAGTGTAAATCTAACCTCTTTACATTTTAAATCATTACCACACATCGTATTGCTACACTCCTTGATAAAAAGACTGTCTTCTCTGGAAGACTGTCTTTTTATGTCCATCTTTCTTATAGGCCCCTTGAAGTATTGAAAGGCCACACAATAAGTTCTCCTTGGAGCCTTTTCTTCTCCAGACTGAACAAGCCCAACTCTCTCAGCCTTTCTTCATAGCAGAGGTGTTCCAGTCCTCTGAGCATTTGGTGTTCCAGTCCTCTGAGCATTTTTGTGGCCCTTCTCTGGACTTGCTCCAACAGGTCTATGCCTTTTCTGTGCTGAGGACATCAAAACTGGACACAGTACTCCAGGCAGGGTCTTAAGGGAATGAAGTAGAGGGACAGAATCACCTCCCTCAACCTGCTGGCCACACTTCTTTTGATGCAGCCCGGCATGGAATGGGCTTTCTGGGCTGTGAGCACACATTGCTGGCTCACGTCCAGCATCCCATCCACCAGCACATCTACATCCTTCTCCACAGGGCTTTAGTTTGTTTCATTTTAGAGCACTTCACTATTGATCTCTGGACCACTCTTTACTCAAGACCTAAGTAAATTGTTTCAGAATACCTTAGCATTTCCTCTACATAGTCAAAAATACACTGAGCAAATGAATACATAAGAAGCATTTATTTGCCTGTAATGTAATTATCAAAATGCACATGATCTTTTTATCACAATGGTATCACTTCCTTCTTTACATTCACAATCTAAGCTTTTGGTTCATCCGCTTTTTGCTTTCTTAAAATCAAAAATCCTTTGTTACTAACCTTTTTAACAAAATAATTAAAATTGAAACCTACATATGAATTAAAGCCTTTCAGTATCAGGCCATGCTAATGTGAATAAGTGCAAGAAAAAAAATCTCCCTTCATCTCGGAACCCCTGAATTAGAATATCCATGGAGAAAATAGCTCTACAGCCTAAATTATGTGCCATGCATACATATCTGGTAATCTTTACAAAGGTACTTCAACAGGTATTAACTGACTAACTTTACAACGTGTTTCTAACTTCCATTTTCATGGGAAAGCACACAGGGGTGATTCTTTGAGGAAGAAGCATCTAAGGTTGTTCAACAGAGTACAGCAGAGAAACAGAAACCACTTTTTCATATTTGTGAAAATACATGGACTTTTCAAGGTCATAGGCCTTTCTTTTCTCCACCTTTTTTTTTTTAAAAAAAAGCCTCAATAATAGAGAGGTTCAATAACTTCAGGGCTTAGTAAAACACAAGTAAGGACATGATTGAAATGAAAGCCTGCTCTCATAGGTTCATTCATTTGTCTCCATACAATGTCCCCAAGAGCACGCTTCAAAATCACCCTACCAGGAAAACAGAACTTTCTGACAAAGGCAAATGTTGATCAAAGCCATAACTGTAACCATAATAGCCACACTAAAACTAATGAAAGATTATTTAAATTCTGAATCCCTGAAGTAACTTGGAGTTTTAGCTTGTGCAGCTATCATGGACTAAAAATGCAAGATTGCCAGCATTCTTAATCACTGGTAACTACAGGACTGCTGAAGCACAAAGTGCCAATTAAACTTTATGAGTAGTATATAGTTATGCCACCCCAAAATGACAAAAGCTAAATAACAGTGGACTAAGATAACACTGATAAGATGCATAACAAAAAGAGGGTCTGCTGTTAGTAACCCACTGCTGACATATTCCAAATCTTTCATTTTCAGGGAGAAAATATTTCATTGCTGTTGTCAATTTGAGATGTTTGCTGATACTCTGTACAATACAAGTAACAGAAGTCAGTTTTGCACTGAAGTAGAACATCTCCAAGGAACAGGTAAGCACACTCACAACACTTTATCAGGACAGCCAGCAGACAAACTTTCAGCAGATGCACACTACTTGTCACTGTTGACAGATCCATGAGAAGATGACCTATATAGCTGATATATATGCTGAAGGAAATGTCAGGTAGAAAGAATAACCAGTGTCACATGGCAAAAACTGAAAATATGAAAAATAAAATGTTGGTAAAAAAATTGCTCTGAAGTTGGAGGGTATATTTTGCAATGTGTATCACTTTGTTTATTGTCAAAAGTCCTCAGAGAGACTAAGGTGACAATGTAATTTCTAGGCAGTAGTCAAGTATCCTGTGTAGTAACACACCAAAAATTTAACAGATTATGAGTTTCTTCCTAAGAAATGCCTCTGTATCCCTTCAGACCTTCAGTGTTAGTGGTGACTGGGAGCTTGACATAGAGCCTGTTATATGCTCTTGGTTTTGCATCGGTACAAAACCCCCCCCCAGCAATGAAAGATTTATTCTTTTATTTTAATTAAAAAAAGGGTTTCTGGGAGGACTAGCATAGGAAGGCATGCCCTACAATGCACTTTTCTTCCTTAAGAAATGTTTCCTTTCACGCTCCTGATGTCTTCTCTGAAAGCTGAACTGGACTTTGCAGAGGAAGCTGCAAGTGGGACAGATCCAACAGCTCTGACATCTGTTGTTCTTTGGCACCAGGGGGTTCAGAAGTGTATTTCTGTAGAAAAGCATCTAAAACCTTTGTATGTGCCCTTTGAGATCACTGAGAACTGTAAGGAAAGCAGATAACACCTGTAATCTGGACTGAAATTTCTGTCACACTTTAATGCTAAAATAAGCAACTAACTCTCCTGGTTCTCCTGGATGAACTAAGCAAACCCACAAAGGTACCTGTAATGAACTTAGGGACACAATTTTCTGACAATAAGAAAAAGAGAAAAAAACTAGAGTTTCTTTTTCTTCATATTTATAACCTGTATTCCTCTTCTCCATCATCTCTCTCACACAGAAACCAATTCTTCTTAGATCATATGGTGAACAGCAATATGAACCCAAGTCAGTTGAAAACTAACTTTTTCTACATTGCTTTCAACCTAACTCAGTTGTCCGAGCAGGTTACCACCTGATGGAGATGACACTAATGCTTGTGGAAGCACAAGGAGACAGCATGAGGATGGGAATGAGAAATGAGAGTACAAGAGCATTGCCATCAAAAGCAGGATCAATTTGTACCCACTTCAGCAGATCACAAAGTCACAGTCTGAGTGCATCTGTGCCCTACAACATCACACATGGGATTTTCTTAAATTTTCTGTCACGTGCAGATCAAGTTTTGATGTTTTTTCTAATGGTTCTGTCTAGCCTGAATGAAAGCTAGATTGATTTTAAGTTAGAAAAGAGATAAATAATCTGCTTTAGTCAAACTATAGCTTTAGTCAGAAGGAGGGTTTTAATTCAAGGTTCTTCGGATTCTGTCAAGGTAGAAAAACTAATTTGATTAGTGACTCTGAAAAAAACCCTTCTCCATCATTTATGTTCCACTGGTAGACTCAAACAACACAAAACTTGACAGATTTATTGTCTGAATGCAAAGGTTAAATATTATTTCCTCTCATTAACCTTGACATGAAGCAATAATGTGAACATGGACAGTTCTGAGGGGAGAAACAGAAAGGGACATTTCCTTCACTTAACTGTTATATGGCAAGGTGCTGGAAAGGTATTCTGTGAAGCTGCCCTTCCAGTTACTTCAAGTCCTATTTCTTATTCCTTAGTGCCATTTATGAATAGTGTTTACCAGCTTCCAGATGTTATGCAAATGAGACCATGGCCATGTTCATGCTGGTCCTTGACCAATTTCTTGTAGGCTTGTGAAATTTTTTTCAGAACTAATAGGGCTAAGCACCGTAGGAGGCTGTTCAAAGTAAAGCTACTTCTTCAGACAGCTGTCATCTGCAAGAGTGATCTGGGTGGCAGGGATAAATAGCTATGGAAAATGCCAAACCATTACCTGAACAGAGATATCACAGAATCACAGAATTTCTGAGGCTGGAATAGACCTCCAGGGTCATCAAGTCCAGCCTGTGACCCAACACCCTGACATCAGCCAGACCATGGCACTGCACGCCACATCCAACCTTTCCTTAAACACCTCCAGGGATGGCGACTCCACCACCTCCCTGGGCAGTTCATTCCAGTGCCTAAATATAACAGAAGCAAGTTTATGGCATCCCAAACCTTGTCACATTTTTTAAGAGGGCATGGCCAGTCATATCTTCATCTTTCAAACAATGCTGAACGCTGAGACACTTAGTGTATTTACAGCATGTGCTGGGCTAAGATGAATACACCTGAATTTCCTCTCTCATGATGAGAATATATTTTACAAAGCCAGGAGCTCTAGCATTTAATGCAATACAAGTCACCAACTCCTGTGTGATCTAGAAAGTATGTCCTTTGAGCCTCAGTTAAAAAGAAAGCAGCTCTAAACTGGCTAAAATACTGCTGGGGAGATAGACAGTGGCCCGTCATAAAAACTGCAGTAACGTGGGAATGAAAACTGGTCACAAGAATGTGTCCAAGTTGATTAGATTTTGAGGTATAAGTGTCAAAACAAGTAATTTCTGCTTGGTTTTTTTAATACTGTGGATTAATACTGAAGTGTTTTGTTTTGATACAGTGGAAATGCTATAACTTTTGCAATAATAGTGTTAATATAACAGTATACAGCTATTAGATTAATAATTTCTACCTTACGGGAAAAGTGTTCACATTTTTGAACATCATTTTTTAATGCTTATTAAATTCTTACAAAACATTGGTTTGGTGCAGAATTTGAACACTCTACTGCCAAAAAGTACAAATGAATTTTTAAATATTTCATAAAGCATAACAGATATTTTCTATCTAGTTTTTGCATCAGAATACAGTCAAAACCAAGCTGCTTGGTTTAGATCATACAGTGCAAAATGCTGTAAAAAAAAAAAAGAGCTTGATCAAATAGCTATGTGTAGTAAGAAATACCTAACTTACAGTAACATCTGGAACAGTTGCATCCCACCAGAACTGCTCTGCAGGCATTTATCTGCAATAATAAAATCCTATTTTTTTCCATAGCTATCTTATCCCTGCCACCCAGATCACTCTTGCAGATGACAGCTGTCTGAAGAAGTAGCTTTACTTTGAACAGCCTCCTACGGTTCTTAGCACTATTAGTTCTGAAAAAAAAGAAAAAAAAATAGAATAAAAATTCCTCCCTTTGGCAATCAATATGCTTTGTTTTATTGAATTTGTTGTCTAATCACAGGCACATTCTGTGGAGTTTAGGAAGGAGAAAAGGTTTTACTATCTGACAAAGAATGAAATGATTTTTATGACTTTCTTACTCTCACTTCATTGCTATTAACTTTCCTCAGGCATAAAGATGGGAAGAAGGGAGGGAAAAAAGCCAGACATGGGCCTAGAAGAACCCTACTGGAATTAATGAAAGAAAATTACTACGTGATAGTCCTCAAATATCAATTTCCTTTTTATTCAATAAGACACTTATCTATATTAGTTAACAACAAATTATTAAATATCCATCTGCCAAGACTGGGAAATAAAAGACTACACACCAATGCCATGGCTGTTAGTTTTCATTTGCCATGTGTTAATAATGAATTAGTATTTAATATAAAATAATTGTTCTAGGAAGTCTGAGCTTTTATTGGGTTGTAAATAAATAACATTTAAATATCAATTACCTGAATTAATCTTTCCCCAGCATTCCACTGATTCTGGATAACTCCAATTTTGATTAAATCCTTTATGCAGCAATAGGATTTTGCTCATTCTTGTCTGCTTAGAAATCCCTTCCCTAATTCCACTGGTTTCTGTTCGATGAACTGTCGATAGTGACTTCATTTACGGTTGCTACTTTGAAGGAACTTTATGATTCTTGAGTCCCTTGAGATCTCTCTTCTAAAGAATATATAAATTTTGTTTCTTCACTCTTCCCATGTCTTACCTGCTTAACCCTTTCTCTTTTCTTGTTTGTTCTGTGTCCTTTCTAGTGTCATTCCTATATCATGTACAGTACTCTAGAGGTGTACTGACTAGAATTTTATAGCTCTTCTATTTTTACTTCCTCTAATAATAATTAATATTAAACTAAACTTCCATTTCAATAAAGCATATGAGGGACTGGTCTCTTAATGAACCTGAAGTTTAGATTTGGTGCATCTCAACACCACAAGCAGGACTGCTTTGAAGGAACTGAAAATAGGGAGACAGAAGACCTTTTATCAGCTATTTTATGTTCCTCTATCTTACAGAAAGGGAAAATCCTTTCTTTAGGAGGCTTAGGGGATAGTTATGTCCTATTAAAAAGTGCATGTGAAGTTAGAGAGCCTTCTGGTGCATTACTGGCTGTCTGCAATTGCTGCATCTTCTAACTTTCACATGCTAGAACAAAATGCATGATTAAAATGCTGACCTGTGTTGTTATTTTCAAAGAAATGACTGGGTAATCAACTCAAAAGATATTTTTTGGAATACTTTCCTGAAAACTTAATCAAAATAAACCTGAACAGAATTAAGTCCCATGCATATCAAATGTTTGGAGGGAGAAATCCTGTCATGATTTAAAATACTGCTTAAAAATTCTCTTTTGTCAAGAATTGAACCCTTGATTGTGGCCATGCCTGAACACAAGGGTGCCAGAGATCCACCAGATTCTAAGAAGTCTACTTCCTACTTGTTTCACTGGAGCATCCAGTTCAGAAAGAGACCAAAAACTTCTGGAGCTAAGCAAAGTACCTCAGCTTATCCATCCTCCTGCTCACCAGTGAAGCTAATGCAGTAATGTTTTATCTGTAAAGGTACTGCCATTCCAGCTCCACCCCCAGCACTGATAGGACTAAACATAAGGATAGATATAAAGTTTTGAAGTAACCTTTCTTCAAAAATCTTTTGCAGAGCATGTTTCAAGATTTCTGCTTTGTAGTCAGGTATAAGAGCAGCACATCAATTCTTCACCCATTGCATCACAGAGCTGAAGAAGTCACCATCATATTGGGAATTTTAGCTAACACAATCTACTACAGCAAGTCCAAAAGAGAGTTTTATATATTTTTTTTTTCAGTAGGATAACAGTAAAATGTATAACATGCACGTTGTTCTAGGAAAAAAAAGAATAATCATCAAGGGAATGGCTTCATTCTTATTCTGGATGGCTGGAAGCAACTAGTTTATCAAGGTAGAATTTCAGAAGAGTAGTGATAAAGGAAAAATACATAAGCACTAAGGAAAGATAGAAGCGTAACAGTACGCATACACTAGAACTTATCTAAAATACAGGAAACCTTCTTCATTCGTTTCATGGTTCATTATTTAGGCTGGTTTTTAGGTTTCACGCTGCTCGGCATTATTTAAAAACAATGTTTAGATGTGAATAAAGGTTTAATTTATACATTTACTTCCTCTGGTTACCCAGGCAAACAAGATGCTTCACATAACACGATTACTGAATTTGCATGATTCTGACGGCTTCGGTATACAATACTGCATAATGCTAACTCATTTTCCAGCGAAATCTGGCTGCAGTAAGCTCTGCTAAACTAGCCGAGTGCATTACAAGAGTAAAGGAGTTGACAGCTCTGTTTCAGCATGGTATTGCCCTGTAATGGTTTGCATATGCCATAAGAAGGGAAAATGTACTTTTTAGTTTTCTCCCTAAAAGTCCAAATCATAAAGGGGTTGTGGAGAAGGTCAAGAGTTGCTTGTTTTACAGAAATATTCACAGAACGAAACAGTCCTCTCTGATAAAAAGTCAGTTAAAATGAAAGCTTAACCATTCCTCCCCTCCACCTATGCAAATGTTAGGATGTCCATTAAGATTTAAGCTTTAACCGATATTCTTTCAGTGAGTGTGGGTTTTTTTTTCCTCCAGTAAATGCCAAGGATCTTAATGTCTTTCAAAACATTCTTCATATGTCTTATGTACTTGACAGTGGTCAAAAAGATTCAAAGGTTATTAAACAGGACTGGGCTTTTAGCTTCTCACCCAGCCTTGAAAAGTAGTGGCACAAATCTGTATTCTCACCTGCTGGCCCAGCCTGGTGGAGCAACATTGTATTGATGGCACTGTGGCTATCTAAGTCTGTTGCAATAAATAGATAGATGAGACAATGTTTTATAGGCAGAAAGATCTTTGTTTGGGAGAACCATCTGTCAGGGAGGCAAGAAGAACTTCTTTATGTCTGACAGGTTTTGGCAACAGATTCTAAACGCCAGGCAATGGTAGGCGTGAATTGAGCTGTTGATGAATGAGAGTGTTCAATGAAGCCATCACTCCTGAGTGTTTAAACAAGCAACGAGACATTTCAGTGGATGAAAGGGAATGAAAGATGCTCCAGATAAAACATTGCAATGACACTACACTTTGCTGTCCAATAAAGAGCAAAGTGTGCTTTTATCCCAATTGGAAATCAAAACAGATGTGAGAAGGGAATGGTTTCTAAGTGTCACCAAATTTATTGCCACACTTTCTAGATTTAAAAAAAATAAATAAATTGCCTTTGTGAATATTGTTGATAGCAATAATAAGTGGTAACCAAACCGTGTACATCACAGATAGAATAAGCTGATCATGTCATGATGAACTGACAATGATTTCATGTAAAGAAACTACCACATAACTCAGTTATTTAATTTTACTCAGCAGTCGAGGCTTTTGCATGCCAGATAAAACTAATTCATCACTTCAAAAGTAGCTCAGCAATTTTAGCTATTCTTCTTTAGAAAGAAACTTTAGAAAGAATATCTTTTATCTTCAAGCAAGCCCCACCGCTGCCCATGGTTTGATGGCTTTCATGGTGTGAATAAGCACCTGACCACTTCAGATTTATAACAGCACCAACACACCATGCTATGAGTTTAAGATGGCTTACAAGATGGTCTAGATGATCTTTAAGGAGCTAGATGATCTTTAAGGTCCCTTCCAACCCTGACAATTCTATGATTCTACAGCAGGATTTTGATTTGGTTCTAGCTGATCATACAATTCAGTTCAGGATCTGAAAAAAAAACAACCCACTCTTAAAGGTTTTCTGACATGCTTGGCATCGGTGTTGTCCCTTTGCACTACCAAGGCCAGCCCCAGCATTCAGATGCCTTCCGTATTAGCACCCGCTCTGCCTGGATGACCCAACTTTAGCTTTTGTGGTGGACTTGTTCAGGTTTTGCCTTCTCAGTCCTCCTGACTCCAGCCTGTTTTCCCCTGTCTGTTTCTTTCAGTGAGGTTCCTTCACTTGGGTAAGCTCAGTAAGTCACTTTCTATTTACATATTTTTCTACCACTAAAAGACTGAATGTGACCCGAGTCCATCTCTTTCAACATCCTAATAGTCTGAAGCTTCCAAAAGGGGATTAAGATTCTTCTATTTTAAGTACCTGTACAGGACAGCCTGCCATGGACAAGACTCTTCCAAACACCCCGAAGGTTAAAAAAAAGAAAAGAAGTAAATCCTATCAAATGGGATAGCACTTACTACTAAGACTGACATTCCTTCATTGTGCACCAGAGACTGATTTAATGTTTAGTTTCCGTAGCTTCCTAATTCTATGTGACACAAAGAAAATACTTTTTTACCACAGTCAATTGCTTTGCCTGAATTTTGACTTAGCAGAAAATAATTCCCCAGCAGAATATGCCACAGCACAATAAAAAAATATATATATATTTGTCTCTTTTATCTGTAATTCTTTAAAACAAAGGTAGTGACGTATTCAAAGAGATTTAAGTCACAAGTCAAATATCAGTCCTCAGCTGAAATGGGTTTAACACCTTCAAAAATGCTTTCAAATGTACCTAATGCTCTTATGTTCTGGTTAATAGTTGCCCCAGAGGAAAAAGAAGAAAAGGGAAAAGAAAAAGTAAACTAACAGAGTTAATTTACTAAAGTTTACTCAAGTATATCCGAGGTCAGTAAAGGTGCTGTGAAGACAGGGCTTACTCTATGAGAAACAATGCTAAATACAGAAAATATTTTGAGACATCAAGTTCCTTGTTTTATATATTTTCAGACATCATGTTGCTCGTTTTACATGTTTACTTGAGTGTTTATATCTCTGCGTGACTAGGAATGTCTCTAGTACATTCGTGACCTGTAGCATATTTAATGCTACAGAAGAGAGAGAAAAAAAAATGCCATTGACTGGCTTTTCCCCTCTCAGCTACTTTAATTGGCCTTAGCAACTGCATCCAGCATCATTGCAGACAGCATCTCCTCATTACTGAGCAGAGCAAGTCCAACAGCTCTTCCACTGCCATTATTGCTTCACTCCTTTGATAAATTCTAGGTCAGAAGTAGACATTTCCGCGCACAGAGGACAAAGCTGCTCACTTTTCTTTCATAGCCCAAATCCCCAGCTGTCCAAAAGGAAGGAACAGCAATCCCAAAGAGATGAAAGGCCAACCTGAGCTGCATCTCTTCAGCCAGCAAGATAAAAAGTGGAGAGGAGCATGACCTGATCCAGGGTTGGGTTTACTTTGTTCTCTCACTCTGAATTATCCTTGGTCTCATTTGGCTTATATATTTCTTTGAATGAAAGTTTCATCTGGTAGCTGCTGAGGAAACCTTTGGACTAGTTGATCTTTAGGCATGTTTATTTACCTTGAAGAGAGAGGAAGATGATTTGGGAGATGGGGAAAGCAAGAACTCTTAAAATTGTGTCCCATGTAGAACAATGGATCAACACATACACAGCACTGAACCTTTGACCTGCTCCGTCAAAAAAACTTCCGAACAGGACCGGGCACCAAATGAACTATCTGAACCCTCGTAATGGCCTTACCTGCTAACTGCACAGATAGGACACATCAGCAGCGACAGATCAGAGTACCCTGCTTCTTCTGACACCTGAAAGCCCAGGGCAGGAGAAGGGTTCTTGCAGAGACAAACCATGGCCCATTTCCAGTCGGGTCGTGCAGAATCCTGGGGTTGGCAGCCAGCACTGCATCCCTGCAGGGGAGAAACTGCTCTGGAGATCAGAGGAAAGGAGTCCCATCCAAATAACAACCATCCTTGCTCTCAGCCTTGCAGGAGGAGCAAATGTGACCCTCTGTGGCTGACTAATACCGATCAGGAGGCAGCAGATTTAGTTTTGCTCACAACTCTGAGAAGCTTAGCTTGCTGTGTGTACAGCAGATAACACACTCTGCTGTGCATGGACCTGAATGACTTGCTGTTTTTAAAGCTCATTTTACCTGAAGTTACTCCAGGCTTTAGAAGTATCTTCCCATTTTTGTTCACTTATAAGGGCCTTCTGCTTTTATAAAAGTACTATAAACATAAGGTATTACCCTTTAAAGGATACAATATGATTTATACAGCTGCCTCACCTTCCACAGCTATTTCTTCTATAGCAGATAATATGACATTGATTTGCTTCAAAAGAGAGACAGAGAGAGAAAGAACATAAGACTTACTATGATATCACATCTGGCACCACTCATCCCAGGTCCATGCAGAACAGAATAGAAAAAGCAGTCTCTTGAGGGGCTCACTGCAGACTTGCTCACCTCCTGCCCACAAAACAGCTACAGCCATGCTGTCTGATGGGGGTCAAGGCACCTCCCTATATTTGGAATTTCACTTACCACATGTTCCAGCAGGCTTAACCTGAGCCTGTGCCCACATGCTTGCTGCATGAGCAGACTGCAAGGCCAGACTCATCTGGTGTCAGCTCCTGGAAGACACCATGGGTATCATTGGCACTCACTCTGCAAGTGTTTACAATAGCAGCAGCCTGTCCCTGGTAAGGATACAGTCCCATCAGCCCTGATGCCTTATGCTGTCAATACTTCCCCAGATAGCCAAGCACGGGGATTTGGTGCACGCCTGGGTACACAACGTTTCACCTCTGTTCTTAGAAAGCCAGAGCTGACAAAGCATCATCAGCCCTTCTTGGCCCTGGGTGGCTGAATAAAACCCGAGAAGAGTCTGGCAAATGCTAATGCACTGTCCTGACAGGATAGCAGAGCAAACTTCAGAGCCAGCTTAAATCTGAGTAAAAACAAGACACCTCCCCATTCCCACCATACAATAGGTCCTCCCCAACAAGCCTGTCTACTCCCAGGCATGAACTCACGCTGCTGGAGCAAAGCTTTGGATGAGACAGCAGAGGAATGATTACAGATGAGCTAAAATGTCACATTTCCAGGTATACCTTTGGGTTAGGAAATTGTCAAATGCCTGCTTGATGCTTGAAAACATGCAATGTCCTGTAGAGGGTTAAAGGAAAATGAGTTTCAACTGATGCACTGCTATCATTTTAAAAATGGCATTTCATGTCTGTCTGCAACATGGGAGGCTGAGCTGCCAGATTTCAGTATCTATCTGTTCAGCAAGGTAGCCTGGTTCAAGCAGAGCACAGCAATAACACAAGGTTTGTGCTGCCAGGAGCCAAATGGCTTTCCTAGAATTGCTGACTCCCCAAATCACTTCTGTTTCTTTCTTTCTTGCAGGAAGCATAAATGCTCCACGCTCAACCTTTCAAGCATTTCTGTCAGCTGCTCTTTTAAATTACAGGATGACCCCGGTGAAACATGAATTCAATAAAACATGATTCATCATGTAAATAGCTAAAACTAGAATAATGTGCTCCAATATTAGACACATTCAGAGAGACAGAGACTAGGGGGGGTTTATCAATATGAAGAGGCTGAAATAGCTATTTAAAAACAATAGTTTTAGACTCTGCCAGCTTATAGCTATAAATATTTGGGATTGTATGGTCTATGCTGTCATGCCCAGGAAAGGAGGAGACAGCACTGAGAACAATGTTTTTTTTCTTAAAATTTTTTCCAACATGTGTCAATACAGGTGTATGGAGAAACCCAGTGCTTGTCAGCTGCAGTCACCATGGAGATTGTCCCATCAGACTGTTCCCCAAACAGACATGCTTCAAGCAGAACATACCTTACCTTTCAGAAGGCAGGCACAAAGGGGTCTGAATCTACCATTTCAAGTGAAGGCACAGCTTCAATTTGTCAAGTACTAATTAAATTAATCAATCTCTAGGAAATTACTAAAGATGAGATGCAAGACTTTTCCTTTTTTCACCACAAAAAAAAAAAAAACAAAAAACCATAAGTCAAACTAGAAATTTTGGTGGAAACTAACAGGATGGAAATCGTGGGTGAAGACAAGGTACATCTCCACCTTTGAAGAACAAGTGGTCTCTTGCTGAGGCATGTCCTTAGAGCTTTAGAGTCCTATCTTCAAGGCCCTACTTTTCTATGGACAGCTGACAGTGATTCTGAAATGTATGCAGGACCTTCCTTTCCCATGAAAATACATGAAACTTGTCATCTTAAAATATTTGGGGCTTAAAAGCTGTGACACAAGGATGGTTTCACACCAGTCTAATCAGTGAAGAAATAATGAGTAAGACTGATGTTTGAAAAAAATCAAGCAATGATGCAGAATACAGTGTGGATGTTTTATCTGGATAAAAATTTGTTGTAAGTATTTGAGATCATATGTTGGTTGTTAAGTAGTGTTAAGTTTTGGCAGAGAAAGAAGAAACAGCCCTGGGAACTTTGTCTTTAAGTGCCTTAGATTCACAGGCACATAAAACCAGGGGCAGGGGCACTGCAGAAATGAATGTTTATTAAATAGAGCTTGCTGGAGAGGGATACTGAAAAAAAGAAGAATGAGTTTCAAGCACTTGAATGCATCTGTGCTCCTGCTGGAAATCAATGACAGAGCTGCAAATAGATTCTAGGCACCTTGCCTCTCCATTACCAGCTCTAATGCTGGACTCATTCACTCTTAACCAAACATGCTGCCTAAAAGGCTCGTGCTTCAGTGACTCCAAAATTCACTTCTTTCCCCGACTACGTCAGACTGCAGGATTTCAGTTATTTTATTAAGACAGAATGTACTTCCCACGGGTGAAAAGGCCAGCAGCTGATTCTGTTAGTTATGCAGCTGGCTCCCCAGGATCCACTGATAGGAGATGCAGACTGGTTTTTACTCATTTGCAGAGCATTTCTTTTTTCCTTAAGCTGACCACCAAATTACAGGATTTGAGATGCTTGCTGGAAAGAGTCAAATCCATTACCACTGAGGCATATACTTCCTATAAAACTGAAAATTACAGTCTTCATGTTTAAACATCTGGCCACAACCCAGGAGCCATGGAAAAAGTAAGTCTTAAATAAGTGTAAGTTAATTACCTGTAGTAATATAGAATCTTTGTAATCATTTACATTCAGGCAGATGAGTGGATATTCATTAAGTTGTATTTTCAAGCTTTTATGGAGATTATTTAACACATATATTACCAAAATTATTAGCTGCAAATTGGAGAAAATGTGCCCTGCACACTGCCACTGTTATTTTATTCCATTCAGTGTCACTGAATCAAGAGGGATAGGGAATATATTCACAGATCAACATGACAGGAGGAGGAGATACAGGGTTTGAGCTTCTACTTTTATCTGTTTTATTTATCTGTTCAGCTGAGCACACACTCTCCACCTACCAGTGCCTAATGGGTTACTACCTTGCCCTTTTCCAGCACAGAAGACACACTGGTGTTTAAGATCTGACCTGTCCCTTTTTTCTAACTTCTGGAAATTTTAGTACCTGACTCAGGGGAAAAGAGATAAAAAGAAAAAGAAAAAAAAAAACACTTCAGGACTCTTCTTGAGATTTCTATTTCCTTCCTGTACTTCCTTAGCCCCTAGACATTTCTCACACACTTCCATTTGCAGAAAAGTGCCAGAGAGAACCGACATTTGAAAAGGGATCAGGGAGGTTACAAGGAGTCAACACCAGCAGTGCAGTCAACGGGAGAGCTGTAAGGAAAGCAAAGTGACAAAGATTTCTTCATGCTGCTGCTACCAAGCCTCAGACACTAGAAATGGTGCTTTGCCCATGTTTGTATTTACCACTGTATCATTGATCAATGTGCATTACTTACTAGTCCTTTGCAAGTATCCGCTGCCTAACCATCAACAGGGAAATCAAGAAGCCTGGTTGCCAATATTGCTACCTTAACTGAGCATCCTAGGCACCAGTGGATAATGGTTTAGTACAAGGCGATGCAAACTCATCCACCACCTAAAACCCAGAAATACCCAGCACTGTTCTGAATCAGTCACAATGCTTTGTACATCTTTTAGAGAAAAAAAAATAAACAAAGTAAAATCCAGAAAGATAAAAGCTTTGAAGTATCATCTAAAGTTCAAGATATCAGACAAAGCAGCAGATTTCTAATGGAAGCTGTCTTCCCAGCATTTTGCTGCCTGTTTTTCCTCTGGGGTTTTGTATCTTGAATGTCCTCATCAATGATAATTTGTGGTAAGATTTTCACAAAGGAAAACATTGACCCTAGACCAAATACATCTGCCCCAAATTCTGCCCCCTTGAAATATGTGCCAGCAGAGAAAAAGAGAAGACAAAGACAATAATACACGAGTTCTTTGGGAACAAAACAATCAGCCTCAACACCAATCATAATTCCCTCTCTCCAAGTTCAGATATCATATTCACATCAGAAGGAGAAAATTTAAAGGTTGATAAGAAACCACCAGAGCACTGCTGATTACTTGAATGTATCTTTGGTGATGCCCATTGCTCCTGTATCTGTCAAACAATGAGAATTGCCAGAAGAAATGCAAAAATCCTAGGTGATCCTGATGAAAAAGCCAGGGGGATTATCCAGGTGGACTTTGTATCAGGCAAAAGAGTGAGGGAGCAGAGGGCATGTATGGAGTGTCATAAATTAAAGCATAAAGTAATAAAAAAGTGGTAAACATATTTCTCTATATTTAGACTTGAAATAAAGAATTCATCTTTCAGTCAGCTACATCAAGTGATATGGTAGGAGGAGAGATAACATTGCACTGCATCTAAAAAAAGGTCCTACTTACTAGGACACTGAGAACATTTAATCCACAAAGCAAATAATTCACCTGTGAATAACAGAATGATGACAGGATATAGACTTGATTTTCCAAAAGGGTACCGGGCAAAAGAAAAGTCACTCAGGCCAGAAATATCAGTACAGCTATGCAGTGTATTCATTTTTCTGGAATGATGCTATGTGCTGACACACACAGAGCATTGCCAGGATCACTCCCATAACCCCACAGTAAAATTGGACCTATTAAATTTACCCTACTGTTCTGCAAAGACTCAACAGTCTCATCACGTGCCAGGTTAAGAAACAGCGTGTTTGGTTCTTTCCAGTCTCTGGGGCAAGGCAAGGGCACTTGGCCCATAAAAAAGCCAAGTGCATAAAACCCCATAAAAAGCCAAGTGCAAACCCAATTTTCAATGTTTTTTTGATTTCATTTTTAAAAAAGCAAAAATAAAGTCCTGCAAAAATCCCTGTGATTATTTTTCCCATAGCTTGGATCATTTTAGCCTGCCTTTAATTCTCAGCTCCTATAACCATCTGCCTTTCTGGTTTGCAATTGTGTATCACCTGGCTTGCAATTATTAAAATAGTGCATATGAAATTAGGGAGCCATTAATTATATTCTATAATCCTCTAAGATAATTCATTAAGAGTTGACAAGGACCTGACTCCAAGACTACTAGTCCTCCACAGAGCAGCAAGAGGCATCTCTCTAGGAGCACACTGTTTGTGAACTACTCTGGCAGTGAACTCATTTTTTCCAGGACAACAGATGTTATCTTTCCTTATAAAGCAGCAGACATGTAAAAGAACCTGTAATGGACTTTTAATGTATAGCTTGAGCTACATAAATACTAAAATCCTTAAGTATAAGATTAGACATCTATCTCATTAGAGCCAATAAGACAACAGTACTTTTAATTTTAAAAAGTGATGCAATATTTTGAAAAATTGCTCTAAAATCTGATTTCTATTGTCCTGCAATAATTCAATTTCAAAGATATTCTTGCAATAGAGACAGATTCTTTGCCCACTCCAATTTATCTAAGACTATGTAAAAGTACGAAAACAAATCAAACAAAGGTAATGCAACAAATAGGAAAGAATCGGGCACATTTTCTGTCTACACTGTTCTCACAAGGCTGACATTAATAACTCTGGCCACCCAAAACACTTGAGCTGGGAATTATTGGGCTGTGCAGAATCCATCCAGGTAAGAAAACAGGGTTTGAATGTAACAGATATGGTTCATACAGAGAAAAAAAAAAAACAATAAACTACAAAAACAATCAAACCACAAACAAAACCAAAATAGAACCAACCAAATTAAAACACACCAAAAAACCCAAAACAAAACCAACCAAATAGAAACACAAACAAACAAAACCAAAACAACGTAATGAACTACACTAGCTGTCTAAAGTTAAATATTGAAATACTTGCCTTGAGAATTCTTTTTTCAGAGCTGGAGATAACTAGGGGCATCTGAAATCCCCATTCAATTTTGTGCTACATGCAGGTACCTAAAGCTCAGACCAAATATCTTCAGCTTCTAATTATGGGGTAAAATTACTAGTTTAAAACACAGAAATCTGAGATTTTTGGCTTGAGCTTACAAATACACTTGAACCCCTGTCTGCTGCTTCTACTTCAGTGCCTCATAAAACTACTTAGTCTGAACATGTTTGAGGTCAGCTTCCCAACTGAAGCATTATCAAATTGCAAGATGAGCAAAAAGAGCAGATACAACTTTTTCTGAGCAGAGTCCAGACTATTTTTTCCATTGTCTACCTGAAAGCTGTCGGTAGCAGTGTACGAAGCAACCTAAGTCCAGTGGCTTTTCTGTAAATCAATATTTTAAGTCCTTTAAAATTTCCTACAAGTTCAGACGAATTTTCTGAGTGCTTCTGTATGCAGTATTTTATGAAGCAACTCCTGAGAGGACATTTCTGAAACCTCACTGGTTCTCAGCAAATTAATTTCATCATACCCATGTGATTTAAAGGTAACATACCGAGAAGATGTGGGACATGAAAAATCACACTTAATTATAGTATTTAGGCGACATTTAATGCATAGACAATGGTTGGCAGTCAAAAAAAATAAGCTTAAGGATTTTCACTTCAATTTTAAAAGGACTGATAAGTGCTTGCAGTATAAGAAAAGCAGCTGAAGCCTGCCAGTCAGACAATAGAGTGAAAGCCAGCGCATGCTAGCTAACAAAGATGCCTGGTGTGAAGGGATTGTATGAACTGCAAGAACACTTGCAGTGCAGAGGTATGTATTCCTCCAGAACAACAACAAAAAAAAAAAATTGCTACACTGTTTTTGGGATTGGAATAAAAACAAATCTGCCAGGAAAAGAACTCAGGTTCCCTAAAGAGACTGTTCATTTTCCAAAATAAAGCAAGTTCTTTCTCTATTGGAGTCACTTTCAGTGATCATAAACTTTCCCACTGCTGGAAAGGAACAGGGGATGGAATACTCTGCATGTTTCTTTTCTTTTTATCAGTACTCTTTATAGAGTCTCTTATAACCCACAAGATTAATACCTTCATTTCATACACCAAGTTATGGAACGACTTTAGGTAGCAGCAGGGGGATATTTTTTAACTTGTGATATACCACACAAAATACACATCAAGCTTTAGAATAATTCAGCTATCTCAAGAACCTGCCCATTAAAATGTTTTGTGTCAGATGAAGTTCTGTACTATTCTAGCTGACTTTTTCAAGCCTTCTTAAACTCTGAAGTACAGAATATCTGACCTTTGGGGGTTTTCTGTTTCTTTTCCACATGCTTGACTATCAGAAGGAGCTCAGCTGCTGCTGCAGACACTTGCTGTTATTTTTTGGTGTGCCTGCACACTCACATATTTTGCTTGTCCCTGCGCACAGTTTGGTCTGGAGAGGAGTCCAATCCAAGATTCAGAGCTTCCCTAGCAGATATCCAGAGATAAATGCAGTATATTGGTATTATTGTCTTATAATGAACCCTGCGCTGGCACGGAAAGGGCTGGAACACGTTACTTTCCCACTTCCAAACACTATGCAAGAAGAGCACAACACACCTGAATTACTTTAGTCAACACTACAGAATTTACTACTTTTTTTCCTTAAGGAAAATTATATAATTTGCTGGTTGTTAGGGTATATCCCAAAAGGGGTACTTTGAAGAGAATCTGGATCCAGTTTGCTACAAAATTAACTTACTTGAAACCAAGAAGAGGAGCTGCAGCTTTTCTTCTGTACTTAAGTGCAGAAGAAAAGCTGCAGCCATTGAGCAGGTAAGTTATAGCCACATTGTCTCTGTGTTCCCTGTCAAAACTCAATTCTGATCACAATCTGCCTCTGCACCCAGGAGTTGCTATACTTAAAGTTGTACCTTGCATGGTGAAATCCCAACTAAATGCAAGGTATCATTTAAAGAGCTACAAATAGACCAAATGACAAAAATTATTAATGAAAAATTCAAGGGCCTTCTGCTTTTAAATATTAGTGTCTTTTTTTTTCTTTTATTTGGAAAACAGAAAAAAAAAAATACAAATTCTGAATAAGCTGTCAAGAGAGCACCGAGGGGTGCTTCACATGCTTATGAGTACGTAACAAGCCTGCTTCCCAAGGACTTCAGATTGAGCTCTGAAGCTACAACACTTTGCACACAGCGTCTTTCCCCCCCCCCCCTTTTTCTGTTTCTTATATTAGTGATAGCTGCAGGCAAGGTTTGTTTTCCCTCACTCATTTACTTCAGTTGTGTCACATGTCGTGGTTAGCTTCTTTAATGGAGTGTTTGCAGATGAGGCTGTAAAAATCATTAGCCACGCTTGGCAGATGCTAGGTAGTGCTAGGATGCTGTTCCAATAACTTCTTTTCTTTAATTAAAATTCTAAATAAATCATGAGGTTTTGCAAACACAAGCCTACAGTACTTGCATAAGATGAAAGCTGTGCTGACTGCTGGCAGTGCTGGTGCAGCTTTTTAGCCTCCTATTTCTTCCATGTTTTATTTTTTTTCTTGGCCTTCACACAAAATCCCCATATGCACTTTTTCAATGCTTAAAAATCATTATTGCTGAAGATCAATACCAAGAAAACATCTGTGGCTCTTCTTGACGCACAAAGAGATTTACTCTGGGTTTCTTTTCTTGGTTTTTGGCTTTTTTTTTTACAACGAATCCAACTAAAACTTCATGTAACGAGTAAAGGAGATAACCTATATTTAGTTGCCTATTGATTTTTTGGTGATATTATTGTGAAACATAAATGTGGGAGCATTAAGCATGCACAGCAGAATATTTATTTGCCATAAAACCTGAATAAATTGAATCTTTAGCTCCTTGTTTCTATGGGAACAAGTTCTATTGAATAAACAGTCTTCAAATAATATTTTATTATTTCTAATTGCATTAATTATAATTCAATATGCTACATTAACATAATTTCAATTGTAATGAGAAACTTTAATACTGGTGCAAGCTTAAAAAAACAGGCCAGTTGAACTTAAAAGTAATTTATGCCGCCTGTAGTTTTTAATTTCTATTGATGCTAGAGCTAATTATCAAACGTTTGCATTTGATGCTAGAGCTAATTATCAAACGTTTGCATTTGAAATCTTAATGGGATGATGTTTTATTGTGGTATCAGGAAAAGATATGGAATATCCATGATGAAAAAAGCAAAAGCTGCAGAGAAATAATTGTACCAATGCAATGTGTCACTAGGGAGGCATGGTCATACGATCTCTGCGCTCTCCTGTTTTATGTAAAACTTGTACGTAAACTTTTGTTTGTTTTTGTTGTTGGTTTGGGTTTTTTTCTGAAGTAATAGACAAAGATCTGAAATATGATTCTTAATATAAACTAAAAGGAGACTGGTATTGAAGCCTAGTCTGCAGGTTAGCTTCTTACAATCACATAAAAGTCCCTCACAGAATGGTTACGATGGATCAGCATGCGGAAATGGGCTCTAAAACAACATGATGATTTAAGGAAATAATACATATGATTATAAAATAAATAAAGTGCAATTATTTTTAAGTGAATACGGCAGTGTTTAACCAAAACTAAGTTTGTCAAGCCCAGTCTATCCAGTACAAACAGGAAGAAAAATCAACAACAAAACAAAACATCCCAAAATAAAACACACAAAAAGACATTCACATGAAGGGAGATCTTAACATCATCCTAGAGAAATTAAAACCAACATAAAAAATTTACTGGCCTTTTTTTGTGTTACTACATTGCTGCTGATCATCACATTGCTATTATCAACACATCTAACTACCCCTACACGCAATATCAAAAGCCAGGCAAAACTTTGCTTTTAAAAACATGAGTCAGTTGTAAAAGCCTTATTCATCACTATCCAGCCTCTTCTTAACTCTTCTACAGCAATCTCAGAAGCTCTTCCTGGTGAAATCCCTTTCATATCAGAAAGTTACATAAATCTTGACTTCAGCATAAATTCAGGATTAAATGATGAGTCAGAAAAATAAGCAAATTCCTGGCACAATATGCATCCGTCATATTAAAATAGCAAAGGGAAATCTAAAAACTACCTGAAAGAACAATGTAGTTTAGTTTATCCAAGTCAACATAATTATTTAATCATTCTCATAGCTGCATTTGTTTAGAAAACATTGACCAGAAAAGTTCTGTTTGTGTTTGCCAGTGGTAGGAATTGTGACCACAGAAGTAGATATTTGCTTTCAGATTTTTCACCACTCAAATCTCATAAACCTGTCAGAATTGGTCATCTAGATTAGAAATGTTTTAATAAATTGTTAAAAGCCGTTTCAGAGATTTTCATTTAGCAGCTTGAATACCTAATGGATTTGAATAACTGTGGCAGGCTAATGGATCAGAAGTAATTTTTATTTCTTACTAAAAGGAATTATTCACTGTCTATAAATATTTCAAATATACATATCTGAAAATTCTGTATTTTGCATTTGGCCACATGTTATGTAAACATGATGAGTCCAGAGAGGAAAAAAAATAAAATCTCATTACAAGCTTCTTTATTCTGCTTTATTATTCCTTGTGATCTGCAATGCACTCTGAAATGGCAGGACTTTTTAAAACTAGAATGACAATTGTTTTCCAATATGGCCTGGGTTTGAGAGAGTGAAGTCATTCTTCTTACTACAAAGGAGATTGCACTTCTTGTAATAAAGACTAGTACACATTTTATCCCCAAAATAAGTGATAAAAAGATTTTTAATGCCATTTTGTAAAGCTGGCATATTTAATTTAATACAGTTATTAGAAGTTGTGTTTGTAATTTATTCCAGGACCATGTAACTAAAGCAACTACTTGTTGGGAAATAACATTTTCAGAAGAAAAATATAAATAAATAAACTCCTGCAGTAAGTCCTAATGGACAGAAATGATACTACAAGTCAAAGTTTTAGTTTCAGTGGAGTTTGTAAGTGAGGAGGACACTCAAAAAGGAGAAAAGGTACTTAAGGTATTCATCTTGAAACAATTGAATGAGGCCCTTGTCCTCACAGCAGGAAAGAAACAGAAAAGCACTTAAAGTCACTGCCAGTACAAGTAATTTATTTTAGCAATCATCTCCAAAGTTATACAGGAAACAAAATTCAAAGGAAATAACTAATGATAGTTGATTAATCTAAACTCCAGAAGTCACTAATTTATAGGAATGGGATACGTATTAAAAATTCTCACAATGCAAACGATATAAAATGAAGTGCATCAGAAGATGTTTTTTAAAGCCAGCTAAAAATAACTTACGTAAGCACCTTAGCTAGGGTGAAACCTTCAGGAAGTACAACCCATCAGGCCAGAAAATGCATATTCCCAAGAATTCAAAGCACCCGCTTTTGTCATTGCCTTGACTGAAACAGTCTTCTAGTTAAGGGCTTTACCAAATAGCTAGTAATTATTTTAGAAATTCCACAGGAATTAGAAAATTATTAGCACACTTCCCATCTTTAAAAGCAAACAGAACCTCTTTCTGGTTCTGTCACGATCTAAATTAATCTTCTGTCTGGTAAAATGCAAATACAACTAAGTGAGAATATTATATCATACTTCAGAAAGCTGCAACAACTCAAATACTCTTCTATCCAAAGCAAAATCTAGTTACCTAGAATCCAGTCTTTGGAGTCCTGTGGAAAACCAACTTAAAAGAAGTCTCAAATTTAAAAGCTTTACAAGTTAAAGAACAGAATAAAATCTAGGGTGAGAGGGAACACATAAACAAATGTAAAATTCGAAGGATACACAAGTCACCTAATCATCTTGGTTTCTTTTAAAGATGAACAATTTAAAAGCATACAAAAAAAAAAGGTTCACACTCACAGAAACAAGTTTGTGCTGCATAGATTTCTCTTTTTCTTCCCATTTTCTTTTTATACAACAGTTTTGCAATAATATAATTAATGCCCTGTCTGGCTTTTCAGTCAGTCAGCTCCCTGTCAGAGATGTCAGAGCTCTGAAATGACTCTCGTGTGTCATGGGATCCATGCTCAGCACTTCTTTCCCAGCTGCAGACCCATCCTGTTGAACTGACATTGAACGTTACTCAACATTACTCAATCTTTACACAATCCCTTAGCCAATGTCATATGCCAGAGCAGCACCACAGAAATGACCTGTCTTCTTCTAGCTTGCCATTTACCTTTTACCTCTGAACCTTTATTGGCTGAACCTGCTGGACTTTGATGGCTCAAACCCAGCAAAAGTACAAGAAGTGCACTGATGCTGGAAACTACCATGAGATGCTGATGCTGTTAGATTGCTGAAGTAAAGAATCCTCTTAAAGTAGTTCTTGCCTTAACATACTCAGAACAGCAGTATTGTAAGGACACAAATGATGCTATCCGGGTCCAGAAACTCATCAAGTCTCAGAGCATCTCTTTAAGGACAATGAATTTTCACGCTGATTTTCATAACTATTAATTTTAACCCGTACATTTTAAAACCTATTTGTTTTGGAGTACTTATTAGAAAGTTTGCTGCATTTCACACCTCAGGCCATTCAGGAAGCAAGTGTCATTTATATTCATATAACTCTGGTAAGCCCAGCCCAGATAATCCATTCTCGTCATCTTTGGTTTGTTAATAATGCTTCTAAATGACCCAAGTTATTTTACAAGGGAGCAAACATATTTCTGTTGTTTGCCACAGAAATATTTTACTCCTGTCACAAAAGGCTTTTGAATAGTCTACTAAGCTCAGGGTGAGTGATGGCTGCCATTCATTTTTCATCTTTGCAATGTACAACAAATTGAACAATGCAAGAACAAGCGTGATGAAATTAAGCTCACCTGAGTTCGAGGACACCAACACTGTGGAGTCTACCCATCTTTAGAAAAAAGGGCTAAGATTTTATTTTTGGAAAAGAAAAAAGGGCAACTTTTAACTCTGAGCTAGCCCAGCTAATCACAAGTGAGCTCTGCTTTATGCTGCAGATGTAAGCACGAACAGAATTATGAAGAAAGGTCTTTCAAATGGGTGTGCTCTACAAAAGGGACACTTTCTGTATACAGACACAATTAGTGGTCACCTTAGTGCCTCAAATCTGAGACCAGAACCTTTCCAGACCAGTTAGTCACTCTGGCACACATCAGGGGTAATTCTGAGCTACGTTTCCCATGGTTCTGGGGGATATTCCTTCCACAGCACTTGGCAGTACATCAAGGATTTCTGCACTTATTTTGTATTATCCTTAGGTTTCAGTCTGTAGGCTTGTTTGTGGACTTCTGGGCTGAGTTCTTTCCTCCAAAGCCTCTTTGATAAAAGTTAACCTTTTGTACCAAGTGAAGGTCTCTCTAAAACACATGGAAAATGTGCTACACCTCCGTTTGTTTATACCTCTGTGGAGAGGGAGTAAGAAAGAAAATTTTGTATTTATGTTTTATTGGTAACACTGTAGCCACAAAGGAAAAAAATCTATCAAGAAGAGTTTTTTTCTGGTTTAGAATAGTTTTCTCTTGTTATCTCTTTATTTTTTGTTTACAATTACTAGGCCTTACTTTCAATATGTTTTTGGTTTTCCTTGTTGACAATTTCACTATTTCATTTTTTTACTACTTTGAGGGATTTTTCTTTCCATTAATGTTAAAAAACATCTAGATCTGTTTCTGTTCATAGTAGTTTTCCACATTGTGCTGATGAACTGTTTCTCTCTTCTACCCAAACCCTTCCTAGATACATTGCCAAGTATATCTCCGAGATTTTCTCCAAGTTTATTCCATGCAAGTTTCTGACCCTCTCTCCACTGAGCACCCTACCAATACAATAACTGCTTATTCTTTTCCTGACTGCATCCAACACAGAAGCCTCAAAGCTCTAATGAATGGAAAAACAGGAAAACATTTCTCATTCCTCTCTTGCAATATTTCAATTAAGTATGTTAAAAAAAAAATTAACCATATAGACAGACAATAAATCTGTCAGTAGCCTAATTTTTCTTACAATGACGCCTCAAGCAAATCAACTGTGGCAAAAAGAAAAAAAAAGGGGGAAGGATTAAAGCTTCTTCTACATCTTCTTAAACTATTACTCCTCCCAAGGGATTCAAAGTCCTAGTGTTGCTCAGTTCTTCTACCAACCACTGAGCAGAAATATTTAATGATGCTTATTAGACCAATTCTGACAAATCACTCAGGAGTTTCAAACCAAGTGATCATTACTTTTAACAAAACTATAAGAAAGATAGCATATAAGAAAGTTGCAGAAACTATTAGTCATTTAGCTCTTTCCATAGACCCTTCTCACTCACTGAAGAAATCTTGAGTTCCTCTTTCAATAGGAAGTGTATCAATCCCTGTTGAAATTCATCTGGCTTGGCTAGCTATCACTCCTTCTCTTCATCAGTAATTTCAAAGAAGTGCTTTTAAATCTCACATAGCCATTATCAGTAATTTTGATGCTGTACACACCACTTCCAGAACTAAAAACACATTAGCCATGCTGTTGACTATCCCATAGATAGAAGGCTAATGCTCATTCTTATATTGCTTGGACCTCTCTGCATCACTCAGTACTTCCATCGTGAGACAGAAGTGTGTTATCTCAGGATATTTTCATATTTTTTACAGCACTATGTTTCCATTAGTTTTCACAGCCTGAGCTACTGTATACTTCTGATTGTGGTTGCTTGTATGAGGGCTTATTCTCTCGAGCTGACAATTCACACTTAATCCCTCCAAAGCAAGCACAACTAATGACAAAGTAAGAAATTCAAAATTTAGACACCTCACACACACAGATTCACAATGATCATTCATCTTTGACTATTTAGAGAACGGATGAGACACTACAAACTCAAATTTAAATATGTTTGTTAACGATACATAATTCTGTTTATCTTTTGTATCACACAGCTATATCACCCTTGCTAAATTAATCTACTTTTTCATGAAGTTGAGCTCATGGATGAAGAACAACTGTGTGAAAATTAATCAGATCAAAAATAAGATTATACTGTGAGGCGTAAGCACACAGTTTGTGAAAGTCTGCCTTCACATCTATTTGACAAAGCATAAACACAACTAGTCCGTTCTTAACACAAGTTAATTTTTGATTCCTCAGTGATGGGAACTTTTCATCATACAGTAATATCCAAGAAGAAAATTTTTTTTTGTCTAAGAAATTCCATTATTTTTCCCTAGAAAACCTGACTATGTCCCTTGGATATATTTAGAAGGACTACAACATAGTCTTGGAAGTGGACATAAAATAGAACTCAGAGACAAGGCTGGAAGCCAGAAGAAGATTTTTGTGAGTCTTCTGTTAGGACTGTAAGTCTCCCTGCAGAATTTCCTATCATGATCAAGGTCTTGGTTCACCTTTCTGGCTGGGTGTCCCTTAAAAATAAACAAACAAAAAGAAACCTGATTTTCCTTTTGAAAACCAGCATAGTTAACAAGCAAAATGCTGCCTGTTACCAAGTGAATAAAGGCTCTTTGTTGGACAAAGCATCCCTTGGAGCTGGTCCAAAACTGCTGAAAACATTTTCAGAAGACCTAAGAACCAGTGAGATCCCAGGTAACTTAGCCTTTGTCTGCAAAACAATTTTCATGACCTTCACTCTTCTAATAAACACCTAGCAGAACATATGCAAATGTTAAAAGTATTTTGCCTTTTTTCATGTACAATTATCTCTCATGAAATGCAGAGGGAAAGAATAAAATAACCTGTATAAATTAACATCTCTGAATTATTCATTTTTCTGAGTATTAATAATATTTTCATATGAAAAAATGATTTCCTGTCCTGCACATTTGAAATAACACATGAGGTTTTATGATTCGGGAGTGACAAGGATTGACTGCCCCCAAGGAATAGTTTTTTATTGTTTATAATTCAAACATACCAGCTACATCAAAGTTTGACTTTGCAGATAAGTGTTGTTTCTGCCATGTACAATTCCTGGTGTTTTAAAATAAATATTTCAGTTTTAAATTATGGAAGCAGCCTCTGGTTTCTATTAACAGGAAGCAGATTCCTACTCATATCTTCTGTATATTTTGCTCACATCATAAGGCTCGGTGTGATTTTGTTAGTCATTGTCAACATCCAAGACTCAGATATATTTATGGGAAAATGAGGCAGTGATAATGGTTTTCAAAGTAAAGTTAATTAAGTATGAATGTTATTAAGTAACATGCTTTTCATGAACTCAAAATGCAAAATAACTGAAACTACTAGTAATGATCCAGCTCTAAAATAATGGGAAAAAAAGGAAAAAAAAACTGCTTGTATCTATTAATTTATTTATTTTTTTTTTAGCTATCACTCAGAAAAAAAAAAAGCAAACCAAAACAAAACTCAGGCTAGGATAAAGATTTAATAAAAACCCAGTCTCTTTTGTCTCCAGTGATATTGCAGCCAGGATGCAGTAAGGTTCTTTCAGATTTCTGCCTCTGCAGCCAGCCAGTCCCATTGCCTGCTCAGGCTGTAGCCAGAGCTGGTCTCTGCCATCACTCTCACTCAGAATTCAGCACCAAAGGGAGAGGAGAGAGGACACACAGGTGTAGACAATGTCAGCTTTCCTCAGGAACCTGAGTTTTAACTGGGTGTAGAGAGGTTTAATATAAGTATCAGAGGATCCTTCTGACCTTCCTATTTTACACAGCTACCAGATACCGTAGGACTTCAAACAAGAAAACCAAAAGTGCCCTGTTTCCTTGAAAGAAATTGGAAAAGAAGAGGAACTGCCAAGGTGTATAGAAACTACTAATGAGTACCAAAAATCATTATTGTTGGCATTAAGAAATATCTCATTACTTTTAATGAACGAATTCAACAGAATGCTAACTTTCAAGGGCACAGAAATAACTCAAAATACAGGTAAATGGCTTGTTATTATCATGAAATAAACCTCTCTAAAATATCTAAAATCCTTTCTACACCATGATAAAACACAAGTCTAGTTGGTATGTTACATCAGACTTTCATCTTCAAGCTAAATTATATGTTCAGGAAAGAATCACCTAAATAGACACGTGCTGGCTGCACTGGCCTGTTGAAGGGACCGTAACAAATTATGCATTTAATACACTTAGTCTGGTCTTTAATAACCAAGAAATAGAAAACTCATCTAAGTTGATACAGAACTTGTGTGGACACAGAGAATATTATACTGATTTCATTCTGACTGACGGGCTCTGTATTGCCCAGAAGACTGTAGAATAAAATCACTTCAACTCAGGAACTGTCTTTGGAGATATATCATTTAACAAAACATTAAGCAGAAAGGAACAAAATTGCTCAGCGTGGAAACTTCAGAATTAACTAAGACAAGTTCAGGACAAAATTTAGTCATGGGATGAAAGTGGAAAGACATTAAGTGTTACTAACTAATTGAATTTTTCTCCATTAAATAAAAATGAAAGATCTGCTTGCTGTTGTAAATGTAGCCCATCGAGTGAAGAAATTGCTAGTTATATTCTCTCAGAAAATATATTTTTTTATTGAAATGGAGGCCGAAGTTAGAAACCTGAAATGTAAGTCTTACTATCCTGTCAGAGGTGTCGTACTTCTCCAAAAGATGAACCAGAAGGAAGTTCAGCCCCTGTGCTACAGAGCAGATTGCTTTGCTCATTTTCAGAGGTGACAGGGATGCAGAAGGTAGGACCAGAGACAGGATAGCAGTGGGAACAGAGGCAAAGGAATGGAGAGGAACAGAGTGGACATTACGTGCCATTGGCTTGAAAAAGCAGCTTACAGGAAATTTGCTCATTGATTGATTTTACACAATATTTTAGAATTTGATTTATTTTACTGTTTTCATTAACTTCTTTAAAACAAAAACTGCAACCAAATTAAGAAACTGGCCAACATCACAAAGTCAGGAGGATAATCCATTCAAGAGATAACTGGAATAACACCTGGGAAGAACTAGATGACCTTGAAACAAGAAGAAACAGAAATGTAATGGTAAAATAAAATACAAAATCCTGAACTGAAGAAATAAGAGGCATTTCTATGAGAGGTTGTTAAATGTATCAGCTAGAACTGAAGGAAGAGAGAAACACGGGTACCTTAGGGAATCACAGCAAGATCAATAACCAGCAAAGTTAAGCAGTTGTGAAAAATAACAATTAAAAGGTTTTTCAGTCAAGTTATTTCTAGGTGAATTAGGTAAATATAAATGTCATGTTTGCATCACGATGTGATATCTAATTTAAACTTTCACCACACATATTTAAATATGAGGAACTCAGACTAGAACAGGCGTAGAGAATAAGCACTGGTAAGCTGTGAGCAATGACTAGGACATCATATGAAGTGAGGTTAGGTGAAATTCACTTGTTTTCAGCCAAGTAAAATGAAGACCAGGATATGTTTGTTATCTATAAGTCTGTGGTAAGCAACAGAGGAAAAAGAATGCCTTAACTTAGAGTGTAAAAAGCATGTACTACTATGTAAGCTGTAATTAAGAGATCAGTAAAATTCTAGTTTCTAGCCTGCCAGGGAGTGAATTCTGGAACAGTCTTTTTTAGAGGCTGTCCTGGTTCAACCCAGCTCAAAGCCACTTGCTCACTCCTCCCCTTGGAGGGATGGGGGAGAAAGGTCAGCTGTCCTGGCTGTGTCTCCTCACAGTTTCTTGTGCCCTCCAGCCTACTCACTGGTGGGGTGGTGTAAGAAGCTGCTCAGTCTTTGAATTAGTGTAAACACTGCTTAGCAACAACTAAATCACCAGTGTGTTATTAACATTATTCTCATCTTAAAGCCAAACCACAGCACCAGCTACTAGTAAGAAAATTAACTCTATCTCAGCCAAAACCAGAAAAATATCTATCCCTTATTCTACAACATTTACATCATGACCAGGTCGCACAGTGCCCAATAATGCATCCTTTCCTGATACAACCTGTTTTCCTGATATACACAGAGACACCATTATCCTAGTCTATGGACCATTCCTCTAAACAGTCTGTTGCATCCATTTAATCCATGTCTTCGGGCTTCATCTGTCATAGCAGTCCCTCAGGGCAGGAAAGCTGCTGTGTGCTGTTGGATTGTCACATGCTGAAGTCAGTTCTGGTTCCATTACTGCTCATTTGCTCAGTTCTCTCATTGCTGGACTTTGCCCAGCTTAATCAAGGTTCATTCTTCGTTAATCTGGGCAATTTTTATTTCAACACCATTGTGAATTAATGTCTATAAATACATAAGGGATGGGTGCCAAGAAGGTAGGGACAGCCTCTTTTCACTTGTGCCTTGTGATAGGATGAGGGGCAATGGAGTCAAGCTCGAGTACAGCAAGTTCCACCACAACATGAGGAAGAGCTTCCTTACTGTGAGGGTGACAGAGCCTGGAACAGACTCCCCAGAGAGGTTGTGGGGTCTCCTTCTCTGGAGACTCTCAAGACCTGTCTGGATGAATTTCTGAGTGATCTGCCCTAGTTTTGTTCTGCTCTGGCAGGGGGGTTGGACTTGATCTTTGGAGGTCCCTTCCAACCCCCACCATTCTGTGATTCTGTGTTATGGCAGATAGCAGCTTTAGTAGTGATAACAGAGTATTATATAGTAATTAGCATCATAACATTCCCACCACTGGTTATTCTTACTGAAAATAAATTGCCTTGAGGTACATAGCAGACTTACCCATCCTTCCACATTACCCACCAAGTACACCCACGTCCTTGAGCAAAAGCAATCCTACAGATGGGTCTGCCTTTGTTTCAAGCAGGAATAACCCAGACTATCTTCCCCAGCATATTTTTTATGTGCGCTACAGGGACTTTACCCCCCTTCTATACCATGCAAAGATTTTCACTGGGCAGGGTCAGCTCAACTGGCAAATCCCCTAGTGTTGACTAACCAGGTGGCTTATGCTAATTGTATAGCCCAGTGTTTAAATGTTTCAGCACACAGTGCTGTCAGTGTAGTTTTTAGCAGTCCATTTTGTCATTTGATTTTTCCTGGAGGCTGGTGAATGACAGGAGATGCAATAGACCCACTCAACGTCATGTTCTTTGGCGCTGGTGTCTGTGAGGTTGTTTCGGAAATGTGTCCCATTGCCTGACTCAGTTCTTTGTGGGGTGTTGCGTCACCATAACAAGAATAGGCCCAGAATAGTGCTTCAGGCAGTGGCATGGGATACTGGTTAAGTTCACGGCCATCTGTCCTATTATCTGAGCCTTATATTCCTGTGGGTCTGATGTGGCAGGCCATCAAAATCACACAGTCCAGTAAACCCAGTTGTCCCTTTCCTCCACCGATAGGAAGCAGGGCCCTTCAAGTTCTAGTCATAGCATTTGCTGCTTATTGTAAGTACGAATCAGAAGTCCCTTCATCAAGATCAGGAGTAAAATCAGCCCTTCTACTCAGTTTGGGGAACTGCCACTGGAGACTGAAGCATCAATTTTCCTGGAAGAACCCCCTTTTGAAATTGTTTTCCCTTGCAAATCATGTACCCATGCATCTATCATCCATTAGTTTTAAGTTAAATTCAATTAGCTTGTACTACTACTATTAAATTGTAGAAAACTGTAGGCTTATAGAAATCAAAACAAAGTTGATTGTATTGGTAGAAGTCATTGTTTTCTTGTTTGCCATTACTCAGTCTGGCAGAAGTAGGATGGTAAGAGTCCTTAGTGTTGTACTAGAACATACCTCTGACACTTCAACCACCAGGTGTTTTCCTCCTCTAAGACAAGTGGCTTGATGCCATTTATATCAAGTAAAATTACTCATAGCAAGTATATTTTCATGTGCAATAATTCAAATGTGTTTTCCTACCTAGTTATTAAAAATCTTAACACCCCTAAAATTAGACTATGTGTAGAGGGACAATGAAAAGCCAACAGCCATTTAAGGAGGTAAAGTAGCAAGCAAAAAGGAGCACATCCTAGTTTGAGTGCCAAGTCAGTATTTACTCATATAATGGTTTCCAGACTGATGGGATGTATAGGGAGAATCTGCTTCACCGTGCAGGGAATCACTGGACACTGGTCTATACACACAGTAAGACTGAACATCACTATAGTTTAGGCTGTGTATGGTAACTTCTTGTTTCTTTAAATGAATATTTTTCTTTTGTGCTAAGAGCTTGGCTTGTTCAATTAGTCCTACTTGCAACACTAGACATTTTTAAAAGTTTAGTCTAGACAGTTTTAAAGAAACACCATTCCCAACTATATTTTATCTATCGGTCATGTAATTTCATAGTCGTCTCTTACTCATATCAATTAACATATGCTTTTTTCTTAGCTACACATATCTGTTTTTTCATCCTTATATCAATGCTTACTATCATACTACTATGCCTGCATTATTACATTTCAAACTTCTACTTTGTTACTACTGAAAAGCAATCTGAGCAAAGAATCTAAATTATTATGACTTCTTTTTCCTTTTAACTCAACAAGCCAGCTCATTCTTCATTCAGTTGAGTGGGTTAATGTCAATGTATCAAAACAGCTACTATATCATTAATTTAGAATAAACAAGCTTTTTAAACCTAAACTCTTCTTTACAAATGTCCCAGCTCACTGCAGGGGGGTTGAACTACATAACCTTTAAAGGTCCCTTCCAAGTAAAAGCATTCTATGATTCTGTGGTATTTCTGCAAAGCTAGAGCGATAGAATCACTGATGCACAATGCTGAAAAATATACACACTCTTCCTGAAAATTCTCTCATATATTAAATTTTGTTTTACACGTTGAATCTATTATAGCAATTTTTGCCACTTCCACCTAGGGCCACCATTAGTGATGACAGGAACAGCAGCCATGGTACAGCAGTAGTTACTGGGATGAATTAATTTTACTCATTTAGAAAGGTGAACTTCTGACATGCAGGAGGAATTACAGCATCTAGGTTTAAGATGCAGCCTGTGAATTATTCCCTATAAAAGGCATTACAAGACTTTTGCCTTTTGACACATCAGATGTTTAGCGTAGAAGGTTTCTATCAGTCCCTGTGCTTACCAAACAAGAATTCTGGAAGATCGTTGCTGCTGCTTTGCACTTGCAGAAACAGAACAACCCTGTGAAGTGCAGAAAAAAGACAAAAGACCCTGGACAAGGGACACCTTTATCTTCATTAAATACTTCTAAGCATCTGTAGGGAAGCAGCATGTAAATGCAAATACTGCAGTTCAGCACAAAAAATTTACAAGACCCTCGTCATCCACTTGCAGAGAGCAGGAAAAAAAAAAAAATAGTGACATAAAGTTAAAAGAATGAATAACCTGTAAAATCTGAACTTTTTTACACTCTCCTAGCATCAAATCCAATATTCAGATGAGGTATTCAGAAAGACCTTGGAAGAAGTAGAACCAAGAATCACATGCAGAACACTGAAACTGTATTTAGAAAGATAATCACTGACTTAGGAACTCCTAACTGGCAATATGGTATATCTGAATGTGCTAAAGTGATGTGGAGCACTGACAAACTGAAAGGGCTTCAGTGAGCAGCCAATGAACGCTACGCATTCATACAGCTGCTCAACTACTGCACTTAAGCAGTCAATTACAATTCCTACCTCCAAAAGGGCATAAGTGGAAATTTTATCCACCCTGAAATCACGCAGTGCCACTTCATTGAAGAGAAACATTAAATTTAGATAGGTTACAAAAATAAGGAGCATAGGCTTAGACAACAGTTTTTGCAGATGAAGAAGATTGCCTTAGGATGTGCAAAAGCAGTTACTGGAGAAATCATGCACAAAACAATGTGTTTTGAAGCTAGGAAGCGTTTGATCTATTTAAATACTTGAAAAGTTAATTCATATGGACTTGGACAGTGATAACGTCATATGAATTAAAAATAGCTAAAAGACCATGACAAATAGGAATGATAAAAAGGAATGTATCAATTGGTGTTAGTTTAGCCTCAATTCTTACATAGATAAGATTAGATCAATATGTTAAACTGAAAGATAAAATATTCAAACCACTGAAGGGAGATGCAGTTGGTAACAAAGGAATATTTATACCAGCACATCACTTGAACAAATTTCTGTCCTAATCTGTTTTCTGAGTAGAGCCCAAACAATCTACTCACAACAGTTCCATCCACTTGAACTGATGTTTATATCTGCATCTGTATGCTCTAGGGCAATTCAAACAGTCCTGACCTCAAATGCAGGAGATACAAAATCGGGATGTTTTGTTCATCATTGCATTTTAATGGAATTCCTAGATAGTTTTGGAAATGAGAAAGAAAATAATATTGGTCATGAAATGTTGTTGATCATCAAAAACATCTTATAGAAGGAGTGACGTATTAATTGGAGCAAAACTTGCCTTTTTTTCCTTCACTTTGGATGAAAGTAAGGTTTCTTACTTTCCTATATATCAATAATCACATTCTTTTCTGTTTAGTTTGGTAATAAATATGTAAAAAGTAAATAATATCACAATATAACATAAGAATAGCTTTTACAATATTCTCTAAAAATGTCCTAGCACATCTCTTATGTTTTCATTGGTGTTACTCTCTCATCATCTTCTATGGACCATAGACATTTGTTGGTAGATTAAATAGTTTAAGATCTAGACCACAGTGTTCAGACCCCTTTGGTGTCAAAGGCTATATGCTGTCAATGTAACAAGAGTCATTCTTCACCAGTATCAGAAAATATTATTCTAAAGTGTCCTTGTGTAACCAGCTGAGATATCCACTGGAGTCCATTCTGCTGGTGGTGATATTTCCAGAAACAGCCAGCACCTTCAATGTCCTGTTCTCTGTAGCCAAACTGATTTGACTACTACTAACACTGAATGGCTTATTAATTCAAAACCTCACATTGGTGTAGTGACTACCCTAGGAAGAAAAAAAAATAGTCCAGGAAAGATCTTTCTGATATCTAGGGACAATATAGATTAGAAATTAAACTGAAAAGTAACACAGTTTAAAGTTTCCCTAATGATGTTCCAGATTCTTTCGTGTACCCATCCTAAAAACATCAAATACCATTTCTCAGGAGAAATCTAGAGAGTAGGGAGTTAGTAGCAGGGCTCTGTCTGACTGTGAGCCCAGTTCTGTGCACTGCATGCTAGGTCTTCTCTGGCAAGGAGAAATTGTACTGCCAAAACCCAAAACCATTACAACTACTTTCTCCTATATTTTGAAAAGTCTGTCAACATAGTGAGTCTTGTTTGCATAACATGCAATGCAAAAGCAAGTCCATTTTTTGTACTGTCAAACTTTCACACAGTGTCTGTCCCTTTTCCTACATACCTTTCTGCTTTATGCATTATTCACTCTCAAAAAAACCTTTAAAAGAAAACATGAAGTCTCCTACCCTCAGAAAGCGTGTGAGTACATGCAATGGCAGAAGGTTACAGAGGAAGGACTAAACAATTCTGAAGTATTCTGCTTTGGAGGAAGATGTTGTTAGAATGTGAAATTTCAGTCCTATTAAACGAAATTTTAAGGAGTTGGTTGTTTTGGGGGTTTTTTTAGTGAATTAACTGCTTAGTTCTGACAATGTTTTGATTGATCTTTGTTCACGTGTGGGGGTACAATTACCCTAACTCGATATAGGGTATGAATCCCCTCCCAGGCCACACAGCAATCCATTGGAGAAATACAGGTTGTAAAAGGCTGAAGGGCCATGTACCAGAGCATTAATGCCCCCCTGTAATGCCCCCGGCTCCTGCCTCCCCTCTTCTCTGGGCACAATAATGACAACTGCCTCCCGCAGTGGACCAGAGCACTGAGGCATCCCCTCGGCACACCTGGCTCCTTCTCTCCTCCTTCAACCTGATATGCTTGTACCTGGGCTGTGGCCCAGAGGTGTGGAAAACAGGACCCCAGTACCCAGTAAGTTCTGGGAATGCACAGCTGATGGACAAATACCAGGACCCTCAAGTTCTGGACATGCACAAACCAGAATATTACAACACTTGAGTTAGGCCAAACTGGAAAAGTACCTGACAGAAGTCAATTACCTTAGCCCCTATAAATAGTGATCCAAAAAGATCCCCTTTGAGCTCTCCCAGATCACAGTGGGTTGCATCCAGCACCTCCACTCAGCTGGGACACCTCTCAGGACCATCTGCTGATGAAGTCAATGCAAGACCTGGGCAAAAGCACCTCCTTAAGACTCAACTCCCACCTGCTGAGAAATGTCTATGCACTGTGAGTATTTACTCTAAATTTCAAGGGGGAAATTTTGGCTATAGGGTCTCTACCTACCTAGGTGTTTTGGATTATTTTATTCATTTGCTTTTATGAGTGTGGGGATCTACATATTTCACTAACTTGCTTTGATGGGTCTGGGGACCCACCAATGGAAATTCAGTAGCATTATTAAGATCCTAAGGGTTTCCACTGTGTCTATTTCTCTCCTTTCTTTTTGTGGTCAAAGCTTCCCTTGCAAGAAGTATTTTCTTCTTATGTCATGGATTTCCCGAGAAGGAGCTTTGTTGTTTGTGAGGGCTTCCTCTGCCATCCAGGTAGAGGCAGACACATCCAAAGCTGTTCTGCCCCACTGAACACAGGCCAGGATGAATCACCATGTGGAAGTGCAACTCTTTTCCACGGACTATTGAGTTTACCCAGTCAGCTTTGACTGGCAGCTAAATTAGGTGAGTTATACATAATTTTTAGTGTCTGGACTACTGGATGTCCAGTGTCCACACAGGAGGAAACACCACAACCAAGTTCATAGATACTCTGCAGTTGCTGTTATTTTTGTGGTGTTTTGCTAATGAGAAAACAGAAAATCTCCTCCCTAGCAGTGGTCAGGGTCCACATTCACCTCTGGAAGACTGTTGTAAAACCTCGTCCCACAACCAAGAACCAAAACCAAACTAGATTACTTTGTCTCAGCAACTTTGATTTTTGAAGTGTCATTTTTGGCTGGAGACAAAGAAAGAATATAATTTCCCCAAGTTATTTTTAAAATTATTGTGGATGAGATTTCTTCTTCGGCCAACTTTCTTCTCTTTTGTGAAACAGGGCTCCCTAGCTAACAGGAAAACTTCAAAAAGTTCTGCATTTATTTTTAGTTTAGATAAGCACATTGAATTTCAAATAAACTTTAAAAAAATTAATCCAGCCCTTTGAAGGCTGGATTCAGATCTCACTTACAATGATTTGACCTTGCATCACACCTACCAAATCCAGTACCACTACTTCTGACTTGGGTGGAATAAATAAGACCTCTGAATTCTGCAAATGGAAGTAGATTCAATACAAGAACTGCTTGTCTTTCAAGATTCCCAACACTTCTGAGTCCAACTGGAAAACTCTCAATGGCAACATCCCTCAAGGTGTCTTGGCACTTCCAGTGTTGACCAGCTACCAAAAATTCAAGGACTATAAAAGTGAGGAAGGGAAAATCCACTGAAACATTTCTGAACCTCCATAAAGTCTGCGTCACATCTGGAAATTGGGACATTTTGCAAGAACACCTACAGATAAGACAGAGTGAAGAGAGCTGTTTAAATTCCCAATTGATTTTCTGTCCCTAATTCTATTCTTGTACTCAGGTTTCCCTTCAGTCTATTGCTGAGTGCAAAATTATGTTTCATTTCAAGACACATAGTGACTCTATGACTTGAATTTAGCTTCTTGCTTTCAAAAGTGCTTTTATGAAATGGAGAAATGAAAAGTACTAAAATAAAATCATGTTATATTCTTTAAATCGGTCACTTGCATTATGTTGAGGACTTGACCAGTCCTTCACATAATGTCCAAGAGGTGACAGGAAGGAGTTCCTGCTGTGCATCACAGAACTCTGATGAAGCTCAGTTGTGCTGTATTTCTCAGCAGAGGTTCACAGTTGGTTTCTTGTCAAGTGTTTATATAAAAGATAAAATATCATCTCTTGATAATCAACCAAATTTTTACCTACATTTTTTTCCACCCAATTATTTCTAGTAAACGGATAAAGTTTATTGCTGAGCAATATATTTTTCTCCCACTGGCATTTTCAGCTTAAAAGCAGATTATTATAACTGCAGAAGCAAAAGGGAAAAGAAAATGTTTTCACCAAGTTTGTGTGAAACTCACAATTAACTCAATCAGTTTTCATTGGCTTTCCTTGAATCCCTTCCATCCTTTATGTCTCTCATTGAACTATGAAATCTGGCCCAGACTTTAATGGTTGAGAATCATTTTTGCAGAAGAAAGCAGTATCTTACCACTGAGAACAGCTTGAATAAACACCTATTCTCTTCTTTGCATATTTGGAAATAATAATGACCAGATTTGTTCCACTGCCATAAACTGCAGGTCTAAAGCTTCTTCTGAGCCAATTTATGTTTTGCCTGTCCTTTCATTCCCCTATGGACACTTCCACCTGCATCTTCAGATTTGTCATGGGAGAGCATGGCCAGTCAGTTCAAGGTTTGGCTGAAAACAACTTATAATAATAGCAACCATAATAATAAACACTAATAATAATATATGTATGCATATATTCCAATATTAACGTGTACAGATTGAAATGACACCTCTGTTTTATCTCCTGGGTCTTCACAATGTGGAAGTGATTTTGCTTCTGAATCTATCTTGTGGTGGTCTCTCTGTCAAGCCACTTACTTCTCTGCCTCAATTTTTCCATTACCTTTTCCACTTTCCCATTAAGAGAACACAATTGTGAAGTCACCTGCCCCTACAGCTATTTATTTTTCCACAGTCAGTTCTCAATCTTCATCCTTCAGGTCCTCCCAGCATGCTGTCACTCCTTTCATTTTAGGTGAACTATGCCAACTTTTCACTCCCTGTGACAAATTCAAGTTCCTCAGCATCTTTTGCATTACTCAGAGCCTGCCTATATTTCATCTTGACTTTTATGCCATAAGCTTCAAGACACACATGGGCCATTATCTCACAATATTGCTTCTTTACCATGTTAGTCTAACTTTCTTTTAAGCCTTACAGAGCTGTCAAACACTTTGGGAAGCAAAGATACAGTCTACAACAATCTGGTGTGAAGACACAGGGAGGGGACATGGGATCATTGAAGAACAACAACTTCTGACCTGGAGAGTAATTAGCATTGTTGAACAGCATTGAAGGCAACACATTAAACCAAGACATCTTATTCCACTGCAGAGAAGAAAGGGCTAATGACTACAACGAACCTTCAGCCTCATCCTTCCCGACTCAGCCTCAAGTATTCCTTTCCCTTGTTCCCCCAACAGCCTCCCCTTCTTCCAAAACAGAGTTTGCATGCTATTCCTAATGCTGACACAGTCCAGATCTAGTGAACGTCCACCCCAGCATTTCCAGTTCTTCATTTTTCTTGCCTTTTTGGAGATGTGACCTCGTGAAGGCTTGAGTACTTCTCCCTCTGTATCTGAGAGAAGCATCTGCTGTGTGTATTAGCTTTATGAGGAACAGGCAAAAGGAGACTCTGACTCTCCAAGGGTCATTAGTGCTTCTGTAGCTAGGAGACTGAAAATATAGCTAAATCAGGGGGAAGGAGGGGGCAAGGTAAGGATGCATTTTTTTTTGGAGAAGAATATTTTATCACCTTATCTCAAGCTTTGTGTCCATTAGGAGGAGGGCAGGCACAAGCCTTATGTCAATCTCCTTTTTAACCAAAAGCAACATTGCTGAGCCTATGAAAGTTTCACACTTCAACTACTGAGAAAAATTTCACATTTGTCTAACTGCTTCAGTAAAGCCTGTCTGATTTTAAAACTTCCACGAGAAGAGCTGCCCGGCTGCTTCAGTTGGCTAAACTGACAATGCAGGCATGGACGAATGGATGGATGGAAATGCTGATGCAGATTATGGATTTAAACACAAACAAGAGTCAACAACAATGCTTGTACACAAGAAAAAAAATAATCGTGTTACCACACAGATTTTCACTTAAGCAGTGACTGACAGGAGACACCAGGTCACTCCCTGTCACAATGGGAAACCACACTCCAACCCAGAACAATATTTCCCAATACCATTTGGCAATAAAAATGCAGTTTAAAGGGCAACGGATTCCAGGATACTTTCCTAATCATGAAAAGAGGGTGGTGATGTCGCTGTCTAAGTGATAGTTTCAGCTCTATAAAAGTGTCTCAATTTTTTATGTGTCTTACTTAAAACTGTAGCTCAAGGATCTAATTTTTTTTAGCTTCCACAGTCACAGAAAAGGTTAATAAAATAATTTTATAGGCTTCTAGTTTTAAAGGCTTTTTTAAATATAAGAAAAATCATGGTCTCAAAAATGTCAAGATTTTAACAGCTTTTGAACACTTCCAGCTGTCTATACTGATACTAACATCTCCCTTTTCATCGGAATCCAGCAGTACTTTTGTTTGCAGCTTTGTGACTTCGTTATAGTCAGGGGTGAGGGAGTAACCCCTGGGTGTCCTCCTTCTTTCTTCCTACATTGCCATCACCAGCCATCTAAAGAAACAACTGATGACAAGCAGCAACAGCTTTGGGCATAAGCCAAATATGTTCTTGCCTTGTACTGAAAGCAATAAACTTTGTTGTAATCTTTGCCTACCCGTTGTCCTGTCTAAATATTGAACCAGGAGGATTGCAAGATGGAATCACAGGAGGTACCTGCCCCTGTATGAACCCATCTCTTGCAACACAGCACTGAAAAGTAACAGTGGCCTGGCATAAAGGGAGAAGGAATTAAAAAAGGGTTTTTTTCCCCTCGGTCACCCCTTACCTCCCTGGCAAAAATTTCAAATCTACTGATTTCACGTTTCTCCATCATTTTTTTTTTTTGCCTACAAAGCTGACAAGCCTTGAGTCAACTCTTCTAATAGTTTGATATACATCTATATAGCCTCTTAATCTAGGAAAAAAAATGGTACAATAAAAATTAACAAGCAAAACTGAAAAGATCTTCTGTTGGTGGTCCCAGCGAGAGCAACATGTTGATCTTATGTTAGAAAGGGAAGAAAATATGTCAAAATTATCCAAGTTGATGGTAGATTTCTACAAAACAATTCTCATTGCTGGCAAAGTCAGTAGGAAAGAAGAAACTCAAGCTGGCACATGCTGAATTTTACATGAAATGAAAAGTAGTACTTGTTCAAAACACTGAGTCATCTATTTATACCCAGGAGAAAAATGTTTTGAGAATTTTCCCAACAGAGTATAGAGGAAGACTGGATTAAAAAAGAACCACTTTTTCATGCAGAAAAACTTTGTTCTTTTGTTTCATTTATCAGAACCCCTCCGAACTCTGGTGGGGTTCAGCGCACATTACTGACCAGAGGCATAATATTATTCAGCTCCTAGTGCCAAACTAAACAGTCATACACCGTGGACTTTGTTTTTGCCATTGGGTGATACTATTTACTTATTTAAAATTTAACCTAACAATTACTTTAAAAAAAAGCAATTCAAGGAAGGAAAATATCATAGTACATATTCTATGAATTTTGGCAAAATAGCTTGCCATTTAAAAAAAAAAAAATCAGTAGTAAAATATTTCTTGGTAATAAATCCGTACAAAGCCTATAAATATACCAGCTGTTCCTGACAACCTTGAAGCAAAATTAACACTTCAGTACAATTTTAGTAGCTGAGCTGATGACCAAAAATGGCTATTATTCCCATTTCATACCAACTGAAGCAGGGGGTCTTCTGGCAGTGTATTTGCCACCTGAATGGAAAGTAAGATGGCACACAAAGGTCAGCTCTTCTGAAGACATGAATCAACAGAATGTTTGATTTAGGAAGGAACTTCTGGAAGTCATCTGGTTCAACCCCTCAGCTCAAGTAGGGTCACCCAGAGCCAGTTTGCTCAGGTCTATGTCTTGCCATTTTTTTCATATCTCTAAGGATGGAAACTACACAGCATCCTTGAGCAACCTATTCCAGTGCTCGGTCACCCTCAGAGTAAAAGAAGCATTTCCTGATATTCAGAGGACATCTCCCATGTTTCAGTTTGTGCCCATTGCCTCTGCTTATGTGACTGAGCACCACTGAAAAGAGCCTGGCTCTGTCCTCCCTGCACACACCCTAGAGGTATCTGTACACGTTGATAAGATTCCCCTGAACCTTCTCTTCTCTAGGCTGAACAGTCCCAGCTCACTCAGCCTTTCCCACTCAGCCTTTCCTTATACGTGATGTAGTTCTGTTCCTTAATCATCCTTGTGATGTTTTAACTCTCCACTATATCCATATCTCTTTCATACTGGGGACCCCATACTCCAGATGTGGCCGCACGAGTGCTAAGTGGAGGGCAAGTATCACTTCCCTCATTCCTGTTGACAGTATTTTATTTAATGCAGATTCTACTCTGACGGCATTATCATTCTTTGTGGGAATGTATTAGGGGACACTGAGATGCTGATGAGGCTCTGCTAGTTACTGCTGAAGAAAAGATATCACAGACAAAGAAACAAAAACTTCATGTTTTACACTAAGACAGCCACCTGTTTCTACATATGAAAGCAAGAGAGGCAAGTAAGCACTCTGAAAGTTAGCCCCTGAATGACTTGAGACTGAACTGCCACTATTCAGCAACGTCTACTTTTAAATCAGCACCTACATTCAGAATAAGGTAGACTGTGCTTACGTCCATTCCAGAGTTCAGGCAAAATCTACTTTCACAGTAGGTTCCTGTAAAGAGTTCTCACTGACATGCACTTTTGGCTACACTGGAGCACGAGCAATCATAAGTAGCAAGGTGTGGGTCTATTGGGTTGTCTAGGATTTCTTCTAAATCAAGCACAAACCTCAGCTGAAATTCCCATCTAGAGGCATAATTAAATTTCTTCCCATGGGAAATGGAAACGGTTACATGTATACTTGTGGAAGATACTTATTTTTCTTCTCTTCTTCCAGCTCAACGAATGATCGGGGGACATGACAAGTCTGACTTGGAAAACACAGTAATCAGCTAGTCGAGTTAGCTTTTCACACACATTCTGCACTGCCATTCTGCTAACAGCTCCCTGTAACTGCAGCTCGCATCCAGCTCCCTGGAAGTATGTCACCAAGTCAGGTACAATCTGCAGCTCCAAGCCACATGACCACAAGAATCCCAAGGTGAATTTTACAGCCTCCCACAGACCTTCAAATGCTATCCTTTGCTGCCACCCTCTTCTTCCTTTGCCAGTCAAACCTATGCCTAGTAAAATGACAGAGTAGCCACAGAACTAAAATTGCTAAGCTAAATCAAAAGCTTCCACAAAACTAAACTGCTGATGTGCATAGGTTTACATACGATTTCAGCTGCATAGCTTTCTACCACATGCAACAGATGGAATTTTCAGATAACAGAATTTCTTTGGAGCCATGCAAAGACCACCAACCAGAACTGCGTCTCAGCTTTTTCCCTTTACTAAGAGCAGGATCCAGAAAGAAGGAGTTAACATGGTAGCAAAGAGCTGCATTATCAATTGTCTCATGTAATCTAGAGGGAATCAATCAGTACCACTTCCCTCAAGCATTCTTGTCAGCATTTCTTCCTCCAACCCAGCCTGCTTCATTTCATTCCTCTCTAGTGCTCCATTCAGTTATGGAGTACTAGATCCTCACATTTAGAGAGATTCTCAGCTTCCTGTGAAAACAAATGACAAGTTGGTATTTAGTATCTTTGAGGGGCTGGTTCTTAGTCTGAATGTCCAGTTACTAACTAAGAGTAATGTAAGCAAGCATCCCAATGAAAACTAGCAAGTATTTGTCAGCGAACAAAAGAAATATTAAATTTTACTAAGATTTCTCCTCTTAATCAACTGATACCAAGTGTTTAATTTTCAGTTTGCAATAGCTAAAGAAGCGGAACCAAATACCCTATTCTTTGTCATAATGAATTCAGCTATCCAAGCATTTGTTTACAGATGGATAGCTTTAGGAGGGAAAAGGCCCTAAAATGCTTTACAAAGCTAAGCAAAAGACAGTGCCCCCGGTGCAAAAGAGCTCAGTTATTTGTCTTTGGCTTTTTAATATACAGTACAAAACACAATTGTGGCATCAATTTATTCTAGACAACACTCAACAGATAACGCAGATTTATTGTTCAGATTCTATAATAACAACTTATTGAGACAGCAGTGAAAGAGAACCTGACCTCTCACCATCACTGGCAAAAGTCCTCTCAAAACAATAAGGCAAGGAAGGGTGAAAAGCTGAGTTTATGAACTATTTTTAATACAAATGTACATTGTTGTGTGATATGTAAATTGTCACCATTCCACGAAAAAATGCCATCAACAACAAGTTCCACAACGTGAAGAGGTCCTACTTGCTTGAAAGGGTTTTTTCTGACATGGCCACCAGAGAGACCAGTTTGCTAGCAAAGAATAGGCTTAACTGAAAGTCCTGCAAGCTGACAACAAAAGCCTTACAAATGGCTTTTAAAATTACCTTAGGCAGACACTCATATTTAACTAGATTCTCATTAAACACACTATCAAATAATATCCATCTAGGAATGTGGCCTGTGCTACTCTGAATGACAATGATCTTACAAAGTCCCCCCATTCCCTGCTCTGTTTCCCTTGAGCAACACATGCTAGGGCACCTCCATCTGCAAAACTGCAAACCACCTCTCAATCAATACCTTTATGGAGATACTATATACCAAAACCTGCATTAATTTTATGAGTATGTTGCTGGGCTTTGCAGGTGTGCCATATTCACATGACTGCATATTTTGGACAGAAAAATATTTATATAATCACTGCACAAAATGATTCACGGGTAATAACCACAAATAAAAAACATCCTACACCTACAGCATTTTAAATAAGAAATGCAAGATGGTGGTGCATTTAATGTTCCAAAGCTTGCTGGAAGAGCAAAAGCCGTGCATGAATAAAGAGGGAAAGGTGCTACAGGGAAAAGCAATAGGTTCTTTTTATCCTTAGGCCAGTGGAATCTAATCAAGAGACTGTGCTACTTTTGTACATTTTAGAGAACATCACCAGAGAATTTAGGTTGCAAGAGGTCTGCATAGCGCAGGAAAGAAATTAAATAGAAGTTGCTATCATACTCGTGGCTAAATAAATGACTTCTCTGTCAGGCTTGACAAAGTGATAGTATAAATAACTTCCAAGGATAATTTGCTAACACTTGGCTACTTGGCTTGATTCAGCAATTGGCACTGATAATCCAGTCCCATTCTCAGAAGAGCAGTGGCATTGTTTAATTATTAATTCTTGCTGAATAAAACTGCAACCTATTATAAGAACCAATGATTTACCAGAGTAACATCTATCACCAGTGTACACCGTGTAGAGTCTCACAGTGGCTACCTGTATCATTGACTCAGAATGTTTAGGCTTGTGGGGAAACGGAGCCAAAATGTCAATCCAAAACATCTCACAGAAAGTAAAACCACAGAACAAATGTTTGCTTATAAATCCTGATTATTGCCTTCACAGACTCACCCATTGCCTGATCCTGGGATCCAATTGAAATCTAGGGACAGACCTTTGCTTGGTTGCCCTCTTACTTCTCATCATGTGCATTAAAACCGCAGCTCAGTCAAGGAAAAAAAGTCCCTCTGCATGAAGACGCGTGAAGTGTGAACTACTGCTGCACCTTGGCTTGTCCAGAGGAGATTGCTGTCATGCAGCACCAGATTCCAGCACTTTAGATACTAATGGTCACATGTTTGATTTCTGCACTACTGTCCCTGGTCACCTGTCATTCTTCCCATTCTGAAATCTAAATCTTCCCCAGCTGCTGCTGTGGATGCCTTACCATAGCCAATAAAACTGAGAGTGATAACAAGCACCCTGATGGTTAGACATGCCCCAGGGAGAGAAAGGACACAAGCAATGGGATTCAGACTTATTTAATGCCTTTTTTTGCTGACAATTGCCAATTGTCAAAAGCCTCATGTTCATATTCATTGCTAACTGCCTCGCAACAGCCTTTCCTTGACTACGTGCTAACTGAATCCTACCCTCTCCAAGGTATCCAACAGCAGCAGATATATTTCTATCAATACAAGATTTTACTGGACAAAGATTTTTTTATTATTTAAGAACTGCAAATAGAATTTTAAAAATCAACCACCCGTTGCACAATAGACATTTTTGCCTCCCATTCACACTGAAGAGAAGGAGAGGAACAGAGGTGTGAGCCAAGCATGCGAAGCCACAAAGGTCCCTCACCAGCACTGGTGGCAAGAAAACCATTTTGCAGCATCCTCTCTGCAAGGTTTAAGGTCTCAACCACTTCAGTATTATGAAGACTTTGTAGTAGTGAAGGACAACAGATCTGGTGACTCAGTCCAAACAATCACGTCAGTACTGTCTCCATCCTAACAAACTGATGCAACACTATAAAAAGGTGAGGCAGGAGTGACCTTCAAACGGTGTCGCTAAAATTCTCAAAGCTCCAATTCATTCGCAGTCCTCATTTTGAATGTACTTCAGGGCATAAAACAGCTCAAATTTCATTTTTCAGAACTAAAAGATGCAATCATAGATAAAGAAACGATTTAGAACAGAGCAAAAGTTTTGTTGGGCAGAAAGAAGCTCCATCGTATTCTCCTTTTAGACTTTTTCTGTCTTCCTTCTCCTAACGTTATGAAGGTTTGAGAGGGGTGATCCCTCAGTTGTTTTCAGAATAAGTTGTCAGCACTACCGTGAACCTTTCCCAGGAAGGGAAAAAGAACCTTACAATTTCTATATGTGTGTGTATAAATATGTATATATTGGTAAAACCCTTGCACACTGTACTTCAAGTGCTATTCACCCCATGAAAAAATAGTAGAAGAAAGAATGAAAAATAACAGATGTTAGATCTTCAGCCTCCTCGGTGATGAAGGTAGTGAAAAATCTGAGTAGTATAAAAAAAAAATTGAAGGTAGCGAAAAATTTGAGTGGAATAAAATATCATAGAACAGCACAAGTCTGCAACATAGAACGAGAATCAGCTGCCTACGAAACCAACCAAACCTTGATGAAATAGATAGTGGATCTGCTATTGGTGCTGAATGTGACAAATATTTGGTATAGAATCTAAGAATACTATATTTAAAATCCTCGAAATCTATGTTGGATGTTTTCCAGGACAAATAGAAAGATATGAACTATGATCTGGATGGTTTTCAGAGACGTGACATGACAAGTGAAGACCACCAATGAAGGGGATAAATTAAAGAATATTAATGGAATATCATAGCTGGGGTGGTAGGCATCACAAAAGGCACAAACATTTAAGATATTAGCTTTCAACAGCAACATTACCTTCACTGTGTTACATAGCATATGCATGTGGCATAAACCACAGCATGCTAACATCTACATCTCACAAAGACAAAAGCAACTCAGATGCAGCTTTTGCCCAAAATAGCAAAACAAAGTCACTTTTTAATTCAGTGGAACTAAGAACCTCTTGTAGCAATGCATGTGTTGACATGTTCCGTACAGAGCAGTGTGAGAAACTAAATCTAGTAGCAGAAATTAATTTGCAAAGACAAAACTTAGTGGAAATCAACGGACACTAAATACCAGTTCTATTGAAGGGCTGAATACTGGTTTTTAAGGTTCCTCAAAATTATTCTTGAAACCATCATGGCCATACACGTGGTCATCTTTTTTTTAGGTTTCTACATCAGCTGAAATTCTCTAGAAACATCGCCATGAACAAAAAATTTATTAGATAAATGCTTCAACAGATACTGAGAAGGTTTGCTGTCAGAGTATTCAGCCACTACTTACCAAACTGGCCAAAATAATAATAATAAAAACATTTAAAATGAAGTGAAAAGCCTCAATCACCAGTCTCTTGAGGCCTGACTACTGGAGGTAACTTTAAATGAGCGTGACACAGACACACCTACAAACTAGCAAAAGTAGAAGCCAAGTATATTGTTTAGAAAATATATAATCCCGATGGCATGAGCGGATGTAAACACCAGCAATGCCTTTGTGACAACAGTGGCCACGTGGCATCCTGCACAAATTGCTTCAGACAAACAGCAGTCATTATTATTTCAGAAATTCAAGAGAAGAGTAAGACTGTCACAAGGACAAAGCTACAAAATAATGAGGTTATTAAAGAAAGGCTGCAATTACAAGAATAAACAAAGTACAGCTGACTGAAACCAGTTCAACAGCCTTAGCAGAAATTCTGTTAAAATTTGGCTACAAAGGCTGCTTAAAATATATACAAGAGTGTTTGAATACCATAAATTCCACCTAAAGGATATTATTGCTATGCATTCTAATTGCAGAACCAACTGTCTTTTCAAATAAGCCCACAGAAATCTACTTCACAACAGGTAAACAGAACTATACGAAAGCCTTTCAAAGCTATGAGGACAGAAAACTTTATAAGCAAGATACAAAGATGAGAGGGAGAAGATGGGATTAAGAACAGAAGGAAAAAAGCCAACTTCAGTATCTGCCACAGGAAATAATAAGCAGATCCAGGTACTGTGCAAAATAGCTCAACTGCAATTTGCATAAATAAATAACCATTCCTTGCCAGCTCCTTCCTTTTATCTCATTTTATTCACAACCTCCAGTTCATTTGACCTTTATTTGCTTCAGCTGCACTTAAATTCAAAACTCAGTTCCTTACAAATTAGCTTCCCCATTACAGCTGTCCTGAGCACATTTTTGCACTTGTAGAGAACCTGTACATCAGAGCTTTAGGTCATTCATGATTCTTGCCCAAACAATAACGACAATAGCAAAAGCTTCATTTCACAGAATCCTAGAAGGTTTTAGGCTGGAAGGGACCTCCAGAGGTCATCTGGTTCAACCTCCCTACACAAGCAGGGACATTTCTACCTAGGGCAGGTTGCTCAGAGCCCCATCCAGCCTGACCTTGAGTGAATCCAGGGATGGGGCCTCCACCCCCTCTCTGGGCAGCCCATTCCAGTAGTCCATCACCCTCAGATTAAAGAACTTTGTTCTAATATCCAGTCTTTTCTAGTTTAGTCTCCTTTTCTAGTCTAGTCTCCTTTCCTAGTTTAAAACCATTGCTCCTTCTCCTGTCATTACAAACCCTTTTGAATAAGGTTTCCCCCACCTTCATGGGGGCCCCTTCAGGTTCTGGAAGATCACTATAAGGTCCCCCCTGAGCCTTCTCCAGGCTGAACAGCCCCAACTGCCTCAGCCTGCCTTCATAAGAGAGATGCTCCATTCCCCTGATCATCTTGGTTCCCTCCCCTGGACATACTCCAATGTCTACATCCTTCTTGTCCTGGGGGCTCCAGAAGTGGACACAGTACTCCAGGTGAGGTCTCACCAGGGCAGAGTAGAGCAGCAGAATCACCTCTCTCAATCTGCTGGCCACACTTCTTTTGATGCAGCCCAGTTCCTAAGTGGGAAGTGGGCGGAGAAAATATGGAGCAGAACTTGGCTATTTACTGCTTGAGGTATCTAAGGCAAAAGAAATCAACAGAAATGAGGAGCTAGGGCACAACCACACAGTAGATATAAAAGTCCAGAGTAGACATGGAATGGTCTTTGAATTAAGTGTCACCTCTTCAGCTTTCACATTCTTTAAATAAATGAATAACAGGTTTCTTTTTCTGCGGCACTTTCCAGAAAAGATGTGTCATTAATATTGCTCTAAGAGACAAACAGTCCCTCCTCCAAATAAAACCACAAACAGAATTACTTTTTTTCAATAACCCCGAACCCACTTAATAACCCATCACATTGTTTGGTAAACAAGCTGATGTTTCTTCAGCAAGCATTAAGCTTTTCAGCCTTGCTTCCTCTAATGGGTATTACTGGGCCTCCACAGTGAATATTAAAGAAAGCAAATGTAGAAAATGATAAAGGGAGGAAAATTGAGAAGAAAAATAAAGGATTGTATCAGTAACTCTTTAAGTTCTTATAATAATGATGATGAATCATTCCTTTGAAGTGAGTATAGTGGTAGCCATTCAAAAGAAAATCAAGCAGATTAGGATCTTGGTGTGATTTCTAATTCTGTTCAAAAAAATAGATGGTCAAGTTTGAGAAGGTCACCTTTGTAACCTATTCCATTGCTCCTGGGGTGCTAATAGAACTGCAGTAGGAACAAGGGAAAATGACAAACCCAGAAACGTTCCCAGAGGAGCACATTAGAAAAACATGAAATAACAGATGATTGTCCTCACTTTCTTGAAATTGCTAGTGATACACTAATGTCCCCATGGGTTGAAAATAAAAATAAAGGACCATACAATCACTTTCAGGGACATTATTTCACAGGGAGCTACATCTTGGTTTTTACATGCCTGAATAATTCCTATCTAGTCAGGGAACCGGATTAAGTCATATTAAATGACAATCCAGGGAAGATCCAAATCTGTCCTTCAAACTCAACTTTTCAGACGATTTATAAATGCTTAAATGTTATATTTTTTGTCTGGTTTAGAATGCTCCGCAGTATAGAAGGGGTCATAAAACCTGTTTATTCACATGGCTATTTCACAATGTTTCTGGATTACTCAAAACATTCTGCTGCAATTTCTAAAATGCTGCTCTTATATCAGAGTCAGTGGGAGCTGGTCTGAATGGAAGCTCAATTTCAAGTGTATTTCCAAGTTATTGGGAAATGTGTTCCCAAGAGTAAACAGTGTTATTTTCAGAAATGCAGAGCTCATACCACTCACTGCAAAGTTAAATTCTGAATTGCAAAATAAAGAGGTAAAAAAAAAAAAAATATAATTTTGCGTAGCTGTGCCATGTAACCACCAGAGTATTACAAGATTTATACAACAGTAATGGCAGAATTTAGGACCTATTTAATTATTTTTTAAAAAAAAGAAAGGTCAAAAGCTAACTTGGATATTGAGAATGACAATTCCTTTTAAACTCAAGTTACTTCACGTTTGTACAAACCATAAAGATTCTGAATTATCAAAATCAGTGTAAAAAAGGGACTTGACTGCCACTATGAAAAGCTAAGCTTTTTAGTAACTGCAATTGTAGTCAAATCAGGGAAACGAGGTGTTTAAGGACTAGGAAGAAGCACTTTTGAAAATGTTGCAATACTTTTTTATAAATCAGAGGTGTACTTTCATCTAGATTAACATGTAGATTAACATTTAAAAAAAATAAACTAACAGAGGTATAAAAACCATTAAAAAGGGACAAAATCCAGCCCTTCATAGAAGGTAGGAACAAAGACCCCCAAGTAACCTAATTTTATAGTTAAGAACTTGTGTATTTTATGCTATACCATCACATTTTTGAAGCAGTTTATATTCACAAGTAATCCAAAATTCCCTCCAACTGCAGCGCCTGCTCCCCAGTAAGTGCTTAGTGAAAAACAGGACAGGTTAGAAAACAATCTATGGCTAGGGCTGATCGCCTCTATGCTGTGACTCATCCATGCTAACATCTCCAATGCTGTATGTAGTAAGCACTGGATACTTCTAAGCTGCTGCAGAGTGAAACTCTGGTTTTATATTCTCTTATTTTAGTTTCCCCACAAGCAAGTTAGTGCTGTAGCTTGTTTCGGTGGCTTTTCCCTATTTAAAACTTATAGAAATTCTCCCACACGTGACAGCACAACAGCAGCTAGCTAAGAGGAAATAGCAACCACTAACCTCAAAGTTTCAAGTGTATATCCTGTAAAGGAGACATTTTGTTCCAGCTTTCTCTGCTCTTGACTCAAGTGCCATTTTCCTGCCCTAGACACTTATACCAATCCTGACATATTTTTGTTTCACAGACTGATTATAAAAGGTGTGCACTCACTAATAAGAGGCTGCACAGCCCCAAACACCACGTAATTCAACTATATTAAAGCAATTAATTTTCCAGTGCTATAGTTTAAGCTCATTAATATTACAATCCATCAGAAATATATAAAGGAATTTATTCTTTCCCTCTTACAGGTCATCCTCTGTGACCTTAGTCTCCTTAGTTTTCCAGTCAAACAATGCTGTGTTTTCCTCTTTCCCCCAAAACCATGTTCCTTTGACCTCTGACCACTCCCATTCCCTCTACAGATTTCTCTCCAACTGGTGCACATCTTTCACTATCTGCATATATGCTTTTATGCTACCTAATGCTTTACAATTGAAGAACAGTGTTAAAAGTATTAGATAATTCATTTTGAGGCTATATTGCCATATATATATTTTAGCTTAGCATGTCCAAGTCTGGCCACAGGAAGATGGCAACTCCTCTTTCTTTTATAATTCCCAGATGACCTTTTTGCAGAGCAGTGCTACCTAATTAGTGGTATTTGCACTGGTTTAAGCATCTAATTTAGATGTTTGATCTGTGAAAGTTCAGTTCCTGATTTTAGTCCTTTGCATGACCCCAATTCACATGCCTAAAGTAACCTGGATTAAACAATAGATAAAATTTCTCAGCACGTGACATAAATGTAAACATTTATCTTATCTTTTTCAGTGAAATATTACCACTGTATTCAATATTCAATAATATTCAAGTATTACACACAAGGATTTCTGGAAGGAAGGTATTACTTTCAGAGAGGGTCTACTCTGGCAGAAATATGATGTATGCAATAATAGGTGTAAGGTTCCTTCATATACCCATGGACAACAGCAGCAAAAAATGTAATTAACAGGGAGATGAAGATGAAGGGCCTTATAAGGAGAAGGCTTCTGAACAAAAGGCAAAGATGGGCTTTCTGTTCTAAGTACTTTGCAGGTCAGAGGCCACATGATGAAACAAAAGGGGCATTCAACCTTTGTCTTGATATGTGGTTTACGCTTTGTCTGTTTTACTACTAAACCAAGAAGCTGTCAAACTGCTATTCCAAACTGCTGTTCTTATTATCAGCTATATGCTATTTAAGCTAAATTTGAAAAAAAAAATAAAATTAAACAATTGTGACAGCAGCATCCATAACTTAATTGCCCCAGACTCAGAGAGATTTCCAAATTCTACCACATTGACTAGACCCTATGCCACGTTATTTTTTTTTTTCAAGTGAGACATCCCAAATTGGATTGGGGCAGAAAAAACTGAACTAGCCTATGGAATTTCATAATCAGACAGCTGGCAATAGAGAATACCTGAAAAGGGATCTGAAATAAGCTATAAATACAAAAATTACTGGAAACGAGATTGGAAAAATCGGACAATATTTACATTAGCATTTCATATCTCACAACAACTACTCTTGAAATGGATATGAAGTCTAAGAAACCATTAACTGATAAGCTTTAAAGAATCTGTGGTCACAATACTTTACTATAGAGACTAAGAGAAAAACAGTGAATCAAAACTGCTCTTCTACAAGTACTGGATTATATCCACACTTGATTATACTCAAACTTTGAAACCCATGTCAGGAATGCCCAAAATACATTGTTTAATCATCACTGGCAAGAACTAGTTTAGAATGTACCGAGCCAAGGTCCAAGTCAGTGTGAAGGAACACAAGTGAATTGTCACTGATGCAAAGGAGTTGAGTGTATTTATGTTGCTCACATTTACTTATACGTGTGATCTGTGTGATCTTGACAGATGACTGTTGCACACAAATCTCCATTTCTAAAAGGTTTTAGAATGGTATTCCTTACAGTAAAAGATAAAAGGACAAAGAAAGGCAGATGCTGAAGTAGCCCTCCTACTAGATACATAGAAAAAAATCCTTCATAAAAACCTAAGTCCCTCTTAAGGAGCCTTGCTCTCTCTTAGAACATTTCTATTGTCTCACTTCTCCTTGGTCACCTGCTGCCCCAGAACCTGAAGGAATAATGACGTCTTTGCCTCTCCCATGGCAACAACTATGGCCAGGGAGTTGAAAAAATTTAGAGAAAATAACAGCCATGCCTGTGTACAGCCACACAGTTACATGGGTATATAAGTATATCCATTAATATAAATAAACACAAAAATAGAGAAATTTTGCTTACTTCAAAAATTAAGCAATGTTTCATGCTTACCAAGTTCAGAAGGAGACACCTTCTCAGTGCATGGTACTTATCTTGCACTTTGGGAAGTTTTGGGGGGGCAGGGGTACTAGGTTTTCAGGAGCGTGTTTTCCAGAGTATATTTCCCTCTATTCCTAGGCAATTATTTCACTAATTAGTTTTGTAACTTCCACAGCAGATGAAGAACCTTTTCTGTCTGCCATCCTTATTTTCAGAACAGCATCATGTGCAAATTACATAAGCTCCAAGCACAGTCTACAATCATACCTGAGGGCACTTACATCTTCTAAAGCAGGCTTAAAAATGAAATTCAGATTTTTCCTATTTTAATATTCTGTTCACTGACACTGATTAATTTATTTGCTTTGAAGACTCCACAAAGGCCACTTGTAATTGAGGAGTGTAGTAAATATCACTGTAATTCTGAGATTATACCCTTTTCTGAGGTTATAGTTATTTCATGGTAACACCCCTCCAGATTCCCTGTAAAGGTGTTATTAAAAATGTTAGCTGATGCATACTAACTGCATCTGTAAGATACATTGCCTAGAAGCATAGGAAAAAAGTCCATAACTTCAAACATATTATCATTTCTACTCTGCACAGCATTTGTATTTCAATATATTCTAGACATAAATAGACTTGGTGAATAAATAACAAAATCTGGCTTGTATTTGGTGCAGATATTGTCTTATTATTTCCATCTACTTGTAACAGAAATGTGATAATTTTCTTTTGTTCTGAAAGGACTACCTGATGCTATCAGTGTTTACTTTAACAGAATGTTCCATAAATCATTCATAATAAAGCCGAGGAAATTACAGAAACTAAAATATAAAATACAAGTTTAGCAACAGTGTGTATTGAATGTTAAGATATCGGTCAAGTACATCTTCATACCAACTCACAGTAAATAAGTGAAGGAAATGGATTCTTTTCTGGTACAGATGAACTGTGGATCAATATTATACCAGCCACTCCAAAGTTTTAACACATTTTTTTCCCCCCCATCTACTCTGTGTTTCACTGAATCGGCCTCTAAAGAAAAAATGTCAAATTAAGATCTAGCAAGGAAGAGAAATAAATTTGTGTACTCTTTACACAGAAATATATTCACCTGGATATTGAAGGACATTATGACATAAAGTAATGGTGTTGAATGCGAGCAACAAAGAACTTCCAGCAGAGAAACTCAAAGTCATCTTAGACAAGGACCATAATAAAATATAGTTAAACAGTGCTAGCGATACAGGATAAATGCCAAAAAGAGAAATGGAACTCACGACTGCAAGAGTACAGCATTGTCAGGGTGTGTAGACAGTGCAGAGGAATTTTCAGTGCGACAGCAGAAATGTGGCAGGAATAACATTAGAGGTCATCAAGACCTTCCATGATACTGCATGCATCTTTGAAATGTCATATGCAAACTTAGCAGAGGTGCATGAGAGTTCATTCTTTATTTTACATAGCTCATCTTTAACTATCTCAAGCAATATTTACGTAACTTTGTTAACAATGACAGTAAAATGCTCCTTTGCCTGTATAATTAAAGGTATCTTTCCCGTTTCATTGCAGCCCTGAAGCTGTTGGCTCCAGATTCGGTGTGCTCATTTTGGTCTCATCAGGCAAGACACCTTAAAACATTCTTAGGTTTCGATTTACGTGTGGGAGGCTAACTAGCTAAAAGTTAAAAGGAGAAGACAAGATATTAGTTCATTGAGAAGACCCCCCTGATACCCTTTAAAATAACATCCAATCTATTTAACTTTTTTGTTATTGTTTTAATTAGATTTCCCTAAGCACATTAATAAAAACTACGGACAAACACCACAGGCTCTCTTTCTGCACTGTGGTGCTGTTTTCACCTATTCCTGATTGCTATCTCTAAACCCTCAAAGTACAAACCCAGACTTTAGAAAATATATTTTGCTCCCCCATATTTATTGCTTTATAAATACAGAAAAGAAACAAAAATAGGTAACAAAGATGACAAAACTGTGATAAAGTATAATTCACTAGAGATAAGATGCCCTACTCAAAATCCAATAAGTATTAGTTTTACATTTAAAAGAGCTAAGGTTAGTTAAATATTTGACACAAACTCATTTTAAATCCTTAAAATCAAGATTATTGAAATCATAGGTTCCATCTGGGTGTTAAGATCATGGTACATATATCAGCAATGACTTCATTTCTTTCCAATGATCTCTCTCGTTGAATATCTGCTAAAGATTGCAAAGCATTTGCCTACAGCTCTTTTGCCACTTACTGCCAAACCTGAGTTACTGTTGAAGCAACACTGAAAGACACTACTTTTTGATACAGTTGCACGAGGAAAGCAAACTAGGAAGCCATTACTAAGGCTGATGCCATTTCTAGAGGTTCCTTTGGTATTTAGGATTTTTATTTTACTCTGTTTAAAGCAATCATTTTTATTTATGCTGAAAATCAATCAAGTTTACTAGAAATTACTTAATCCTGATTCACAAACTACTCACTGTAAATCTGAAACAGGTATGCTCTATCCTACCTAAAATACTAAAGTTTAAAAATCAGCTTTAAGTGTAATTATTCCATCATTAAATGCCAAATTTCTGGATTCTGGACCTTGTTGCTAATATCCAGACTAGCAGACCATGAAGCTAAACGGAATTTCAGAGCTGACACAGACTGGATTATTCTCAGCCCAGTGAAACTGCAGAAACACCTGTACTTACCATTGTTCCACGCTTATAAATCACTCATATGAAAGGAGAGTCTGATTCTTTGTAAGTGTATAGGCACAAGCAGCCAAACTTATTCATACCTTTAGACATTTCCTATTGCCTTTTGGTTTTCTTAAGCATTGTTTGAGTTTGGAAAGAAATTGGGCCCTGTGGATATTCATTTTGTCTACTTTTTTTTCCCAGAATTTATTTGCTTTTAATTATATCTCATTCACATTACCAGTATTTAAATGGGGGGCATTTCTTTCCACTGTCTCCAAAGCTGCTAAAATCTGACAGTCCTCCTACCTCACTAAGAAAAGACAAGACCCACTAGATGAATTCTGACTAGACCCTTACTGAGTCCAAATAAAAGATCAGTTGTTCAGCTCCAAACCAGTCTAGCCACAGCTAAGTAGTAATGGGATTCATTTATTTTTTTAATTTAACCCTGTCCTCACTATTCAGATTCATGACACAGTAACAAAACTGTAGGAATTTTAGAAGCAAAGACTGTTTGTTTATGAACTAGAAGAAAATACTGCTTTGACAACACAGTAGATCAAACTTTGCCCAGGCTTACATCTGGTGCAAGTTTTTGACCGAGACATTGCACACAGCATGCTTGTATCTCCCACCTCTGCTTCTGAATCTTGATTAATTCAAAAACCACTGCTCAGCTTCCCTTCATCTGCCTACATTTCTGATATTTCAAAGCGGTTTGGTCTTAGCCAAATGTAATCCTTCAGCTCTGATGAACCAGCCAGCAGAAAGCCCCATCCCACCCCTGCTCTGTGACTAAGAGATCCTGAATCACTGCTGGGAGGGCTGACAGCAGCCAGCAGCCACACCAGAAAGCATCAACCGCTGCACTGGAAGAGTGAGCTGCCTAATAAAAATAACATTTGTTTTCTTTCTCTTGTGACAGCTGCCAGCATACAAATCTAAGTATTTTACACTTCTGTTTTCAACTAAATTAAGTCAGAAAGGTGCCTTATACACCATGGGAACTGCGAAACAAACAGCAGTAGAAGCTAGTCTTTCAAAAGGGACAATACAAAGGGACAAAAATAATAATGATAAAAAAAAAATAAAAAGCATGCTGTAACAATGAAGTCTCTAGAGGAGCTCTCTACCCTGGTTACATGTCAAATTGTAGGCTCCATAACTTCTGAATTGAAAAATACTGCATTTTTTTCTTCGTTTTCATGGGTTTAGGTTCCAATCCATTATAAAATTGATCACATTTATAAATAATGAAAGATGCGTATTTTGTGGGTGCCAATCACAGAATGTTAAGGATTGGAAGGGACCTCCAAATATCATCAAGTCCACTTGCCCCCCGCCCCCCAGAGCATGACCAAAACAAGGGCAGATTACTCAGAAATGCATCTTTAAAGTCTCCAAAGAAGGAGACCCCAAAATCTCTCTGGGGAGCCTGTTCCAGTGCTCCCTGACCCTTACAGTAAAGAAGTTCCTCCTCATGTTGTGGTGGAACTTGCTGTACTCGAGCTTGACTCTATTGCCACTCATCCTATCACAAGGCACAAGTAAAAAGAGGTTGTCCCTGCCTTCTTCACACCCAGCCCTCATGGATTTATAGACATTAGGTCCCCTCCCAGTCTTCTCCTCTCCAGACTAAAAAGTCCCAGGTCCCTCAGCCTACCACAAGGGAGTACAGAAGTCTCCGTAGAGTTTTAAGATAAATAATTTGACTCCAACTCTTGTACATCCCTGTGACATCGACTCAGCTTTATTAATATGACCTTAAATTCTACTGTCCTTTAAGAAAGAAATGCATCTAACTACTTCCAGCTCAGCAATAAATTTCAAGCCATATTACAAACTATTAGGAGTTACAGTAACCTTAAAAACAGCAAGGTAAATATTTCAGAAGGATTCCTGAAGTGCATGACTGCTTCTTCACCTGAAATGCAACCTGTCAGTCAGCAAACAAGGGAAGAGTAAACCTTGAAAGCCTTTCAGAAGCTAGAAATCCATTTATAGAAGATGCTGAGGATGCTCATGCCTCACCACCCATGTAACAAACATCTGACCCTACTGTTAGCATGCTGCTGCTTTGATTATTCCCTGCTGCCTCACACCTCCCAATAGTCATCTGCATTGCAGTAAAATGAGTGCAAACAATGGTTATGGTCTGATCTGCTACACTGATTTAGTACAAGACTAAGTGGCTATAGAAAGCATTGAAGTCTTGGAGAAGGATGCACTACGTACGTCTCAAGCAGTCAAGGGGATCTGCGCACCTAATTACAACATCTATTATCAAAACACAAGCATGATTCAACCCCTAAGGATCATGAGTGACCTGGAGAAGCTTCTAAGACAGCGTATCTTGTGTGCCTACAAACGAATGCATAAGCCAAGTTGAAAATTAATAGAATGAGAAAAACTATGTGTGTTTTGCTTGTATAATGTGTACACAGTTTACAGTTGTGTATTGTGTTATCAATGTATTTTTTTGTCCGTGTATAAACAGGTATCTCCTACCTATGGTGTCACTTTTATCTTTACCCTCAAGTTGGGTGGCCAACTAGACAACATATAGTTTTCATTAAAATAAGACCTCTCCTGATTTTTTTATTTCTCGGAACTGTATTCTCCTATCAGAAAGAGTAAAACACCTCAGCAAAGAAGCACTGCAAGGCACCTGGGCCAGCCTAAGACCTTGGGTTTCCTATAAAATTTATCAGTACCTGACCATAAATCTCCCACCAGACAAGTTCCTACCCTGAGGAACTGGGAGCCTAAAATACTTCAACCCTTGTTTGAAATTATGAATTGCTAAGGGGAATGTAGGTAACAGTTGTTTAAATTTTGGTTAACTTTTGCTTAATCTCAGAATTGCTTTGGAATGTCAAAAAAATTTAGAGTAAGCCTTCGACTCTTACCCAGTTACAGGGTCTTTATAGATTTCAGCCCAGTCATTTTGAGGGTAGAAAGGAAAGAAAACTAAGAAAATTTTGGCTTCTGTTCACCATTCACCTGATCTACCGTGAAAACAAAAGCCAGCTAAGTTAGTTAATCATTGATGAAGTAGAAGTTCCTCTTTGGAGGCAGGAGGTTGGTGAGGTAAGAGGCAAGCAAAAGGTCAGATGTACCTGTGTCTCTGCCTGCTGATGGAAGAAAGCACATAATGGGATGACAGCAAAAGAAGGCAGCTACAGACAAGGACTGCTTGCTGCTTGTGCTGCCCAGAGGGAGGAGGACCTGCTCTGGAATGACAGACTTAAGAGGAAGTCTGAAGAGATAGAAGAAGAAAAAGGATTGAGTCATTTGTTTAAATGAGTTTCAGCAGGGTTCCAGGCAGCAGCAGAAATGATGTCATGACTTTTTCCATCATCAGACTATAAATCAGTGCCTGCCAGGCTACCAGCTAAAAATATATCTCAAAGGGATGCTATCAACACATAACTAGGAGATGTCCAGGAGAAAGACAATATCTGGCATATAGGTAATGGCTATGTTATAAAAGATGGGCTACTTACACATATACTCCTGACCCAGAGCTTTGCAGGGGTTTTATTCAGCTGGAAAGAGCTGGATTTTAATCTTTACTTCCACGTCCTGGTTGCTGCAATGGGGTTCTGTTGAATTGCCTAGGAAATCCTCTTTGCAGGGAAAACTTTAACCAAGGAGTGATGGGATTTAGGGGCAGATGAGTGAAACCCTTCCAGGAAGAGCAGCCTGCCAGAGAGGTAGGTAATAGGCAACTCTCTCCTATATGGAGAAAACATTTTTCATAAGAGTGAAAGGGAAATAGCATGATAATAACAAGGACCCTCACCTGGTGGTCCTCATGCCAGATACAAAGAAAATGGCTTTCACAAGCCACAGAAAGTCATGAAACAACCCCCCCAAAAAAAACCTGTGGAGCCTGTTTGAATCAGAATTATCCATTAGCTTGAACATTTCTTTATTTTAACTCCCATGCCAAAACAGATCTAGGAGCTGTCACCATATGCTGATAGTATTCATTTATTTATGCATTACTTCTTCCTTCTACTGACACAGATGCCACTGCAATTTGGAGAACTCAAGAGTTTTTGCTTGCTTTCTTTTCCTGACATATATTACCCAGCTAGTCCAGAACTCAGCAGCCTGGGGTGTGGATGCTTCTCTTACTACAACATGCTCTGTAATGACAAAAAGCCAGAATCTGAATTTCACTTACAGATTTTTCCATGTATCCAGAATAAATTCACATTGTTAAGTGTGTCCTTGCACCATAAAAGCAAATTACTAAATAGAAGCACGCTGCAACGTTTAATAAAAGCTGCTTTAAACCCCTCCTGCCCCTGTTTCTACCACAGATGTCTATTGTATTTGGGCTCACATTTTTGAAAAGTAGCATCAGCCAATACATTCATATTTTAAAAGAGGATGTTGGCTAGACAGAGGTAGATAATACAGCAATAAAAATGTTTTTAAGTGTCAGCCTCCTCTATAAGGCCTCAGTAAAACCCGATTCCAAATACTGTGTACAACCCTCGTCTCCCAGGGTTTCATTCAATTTGGAACAGATCTAGGGATGGATTTCTAAGAGCTAAGATGATCAAGGAAGAAGAGAGTTGATTTTAGTAGAGAAGACTAAAAGAAGGCAATTTCTTACACCCAGAAGCATGAAGGATGAGAGTGGATATTAAATTAATACATCAAAATGTAAACAGAAGGGAGAGAAGAGACACAATTCAAACTTTGAGACAATGTTGACACAAAAACAAATGGTTATAAAATGACCATGAATAAATATCAACTAGAGGTGAGGTGGTTTCCAAATATTAAAGGAACAGATCTTTAGAAGGCTCTTTCAGTGAGAACAGAGAGGGAAAACACCTTAATTAAGTGTAAAATAGAGCTCCATAGATATATCTAGTAGTAGCAGCAAGTTAGATTAAATGACACAGTTCCTTCTGTTCTACACCCCCTTTTTTCAGGATAGAATCTAAGAACATTTGCAGATATTTCCTCATAAAGTATACAAGAATTGAGGTAACTTTTCAAAGTATACAACTCTTTCAGTCCTATGAGGGTAGCAATTCACACTGCCTTTGAAAGAAACAACGCAAACTGCAAAATCTAAACAATTACTATTATTTAAGGATTCCCAAACCAGATTAAGCCCAGATTTATTCCCAGTTTAATACAGTGCGTGGGATTTCTGAGGGACTGTAGAGTTTTATCCTTTGGAGTTAATTTTTTACTATCATCTAAAGACATGGGTAAACTGAAATGATAAACGACTCTCATTTGATTCAACTTTGCAGGATGAACTTTCCAGAACTGAAATGTTTTCTCTTTTAATGGAGGGGGGTCTTTAGAGGTTGAGGGGGAAAAAAATATTTTTAAAAGGCACAGAATCCAGTTGCCCGCAAAGTTAAGCTTTATATCAAAAGGTAAGCAAAAGACATTCCTTCTGGCAAAAAGGAGGCCCAATTTAGCATCAAAATGTAGGACCTGCTATCTGTGAACAGCTGGAATTTTCACCTTCCAATCTCTTGGTATCAAAGCATCCTACAATGCTGAGTATGGACCCGATTTCTCCCTTTGACATCTCTCTAAACCACTGAACATTTTGCTGTTACCTGGCTGTCCCGAGGGTAGTGCAATATATGGCTACATCAGTACTAGCAAACCAAGCAGTGCCAGGACCCAGCACTGGAGCCAGAGGACCAGAAGTATTAAAACTGTCGTTTCCAAACCTGTAGCAGTGTTGAAAGTGCTGAAGGAGAGCTCTGCCCTAGAGCTCATCTGACCAGTGCTGCTCAGCCAGGGCCAAAAGCTGCGAGGGACCATCTATCAGTTTTATGGGTAATTCTGATGCCCACCTCTGCACCCTTTTCAGTTTATGAGCTGGGACACTACCAGAAAATCAAGAGAATTTTAGCATGACTGAAGAGAGATTTACTATTCATCTCTTAGCCAAACCTTTTGGATGAACACGTTTTAAAGATTCTTACACCACTGGCTGTCCAGAGAATGAGGCTGAAGCAAGTTAACAACAGCAGAATAAATATGTATAGGATGCACTTTCACTAGAGAAGGAGTCAACACAGGAGCTAAGCATAAAATTCCTCTAATGTTATTTCTTTCTCTGGAGATATGTACTTTTTTGTTTCCTTTAATTATTTTCTCAGTGAGTTTTTAATCTCTCCTACTGGAATATTTCAATAAAAGCTAAATTAAAAAAGGATTTGCAGGAGAGCTAGTAAGAACTGGAATGTTCACTGTCTCAGTGTACGGATTTAGTTGTTTTCTTGGCTGTCTTCTCTCTCTTGCTGGTTATAGAAATTTTAAATGCCCACCCAGTAAACCATGTTACATTATGAAATACCTGAGTATGGAAAATACAGTTTCAGTCAAATAACACATGCCAGACAGCTGTCCAAACCAGCAGAACAGCCACCTCATCAGTTACTTGCAAAGGGATTATGAAATAAAGAGTAAGATTATGGTTCTGTGAATAAAGGCTAAACAGGAAATAATCAAACCTAGACTCTCTTTCAGTCCCTGTCTGTGACTCACTCCGAGATTTCAAACAAGTCCCTTAACCCCTGTACCTTTCAGTTCCTTCATCTAGAAAGTAGAAATAACACATTCTTTGTGAAGTATGTGGAAATGTTGGCACAGTAACCATACCAGTTACTGATTGAATACAATGCCACTGGATCCTTGTAGTACTGCATCATATATATTCTTCCATGAACCATGAATAAAACCCAAGTTCACAAGCCAGTTTGAACAAGAAAATGGAAACAACAGAGGAATTTGCAGACAGGAATTTGTTTTCTTCCAACATACACAGTACACCAATATAAACTGATAAATTTTCAGATGCAGTCATTAGTTTGTATTCCAAAACTTCTTCCTCCTCCCTGTGTCTCTCTCACCACGTGTTCTTTACAGTAGAATTGTAAAGTAGATAATATTTAGTGTACAAACACATGTAAATAAAACATCCTGCCCTATTAATACCTAGGATACTTATCTTTCAGTGCTCTGCAGCTTACAGATTTAACCCTATGTATCAAAAGTGGGCAGAAACCACTTTTTGATTAAAATGGATTAAAATAATCTGCCAAAGTAATATAGAGATCTCCTTCAGAGATTTTGTCTGAAAAAATAAAAATTTGACATGAAAACTGCAATAGAAACCAGACAGTTTATTTTAAAGCTTCATCTTCCTCGACGCTACAACCTCACATAACTTCTGGCTTCCTATTACAACCCCATATTCCTTGATTTGCCCTCAGTTAGGACAGGGAAAAATATCTGTATGTTTGTATCAAGGTTTTTTGAGCTGATATTTTCCAGAAAGGGCCAAGGTTATTTAAATAATTTCAGCATGAAACAGTCAGTCTTTCATATTGAACTGGTTGCATTTATATTTTTTTTTATATTGGTAAAAAAAAAATCTATCAAAAAAATATTATTTTGGATCATAGGAAACAAACACAAAATGAAATGTAAATTGTGAGACTATTTCACTAGCAAAACTGTTTTTTTTTTTTCCTTTTGAACTCAAGAAAAGTCATATTCCTTTTTTCATTCTTTCAGAGACACCTAAAGTAATTTATTCACTCAGCTTTATGTCCCACATATTCATTATTTCCTTTAGAAGAACACATCTCTGTCTTTTACAGATTTTGAGGGATCTCTTCCTTTTTCCCTTTTACCTTAGATATATCTCATCTATGACCATGACTGTCATGCTTCTGCAGACTGAGCTCTACCTGAATTCTGTAGACCTATCTTATGCAATTCCAAATATAATCATTACCATCTGCTCTAATAACTAGCTTCATATCAAGCTTAACATAACTATAAAAGATCCATCAATGTTTTTCTGCAAACCTTCAGCACTATGTTCTCTCTCAACTGCCATGGGTACTGTCATTCTACTCTATTTTATGTTGGGTACAAATAGAGCATCATCTTCAAAGCAAACCTTTTTAGTCCTTACACTGACATTATCGCCACATGTTGCAGCTTCTCTCTTCATAACATATTTAACTATGGAGAGGTAATCTTTCCATCTCTGAGCTCTCACCGAAGTTCAAATACTGCACAGTTATGTGGTTTTTATCCTGTAGCTAGGTACTAATCATAGAATACCAGGTTGGAAGGGACCTCAAGGACCATCTCGTCCAACCTTTTAAGGTAAACATTATACATATAGTTTAAATGAGGTGGCCCAACACCCTGTCAGGATGAGTCTTCCAGTGTAGGGGAATCCACCACTTCCTCTCAGAGATTATTCCAATGTCCAATTGTTCTCATGGTGAAAACTTTTCTTCTGGAGACCAATTGGCATCTCCCCAGGAGTAACTTGTACCCATTATCCCTTGTCTTTTCCACATGAGTCCTTGTAAAAAGGGAGTCCCCACCTTCTCCATAGCCACCTTTTATGTCCTGGTACATGGTAATATGGTCTCCCCTAAGCCTTATCTTCTTAAGGCTGAAAAAGAACAGTTTTCTCAGTCTTTCTTTATATGGCAAGTTGTCCAGTCCTCTGATCATCCTCATGGCCCTTCTCTGGACCCTCTCCAGCCTGTCTGCATCTTTTTTTCTATAGTGGGGACCAAAACTGAATGCAGTACTCATGCTTGGTGATTATTTCTCCTGATTTTGACGTCTCTCTGAATCGCTTTCTCAGCTCTACCATCTACTACATTGTACATCAGGTACTTTCTCTCTACGAGCCCTTCACAATTTAGTTCAACCCTCATAATTATCTCTTATTCAGTTTCAAGAAGCTAACTCCCATCAGTCTATTGGACAGATTCCATTTTCAAACATCTTTTTTTTTCCTATTATTCTTTTGCCTCTTAGGAAGACTTTACTGAATCATCCAAGAAACTCCTTCATTATTCTCCTCCAAATTGCTCCTAAAGTCTTTCCTTTGATGTATCACTAGGCTGTTGATGCACTAAACCCACAATGTATCATACTGAATAACACTCATGCGTGGTGATTAATTTTAGCTTTACTTGGCATCCCTGGAATTCTGCAAAGATAATAAAATGACAAAGATAAGCTAGATCTATGTTCACAATAAATAAATCAACAAATACACACCCAACTCTGTATGCTTTTGTACAACTAGTGGCAGAAGATACAGGAGGCTAACAGGAGGCAGAAATAGTCTTTTGCTTTCAGTTGCAAAATTGCATTCCAAATTTGATGGGAGACTATTGATAACTGCACATGCATACTTGGTTGTCTTCTTTTCCCAGCCTTGTAAAGCAAGACCACAAGTCACCAGGCTATTGATGTTCAATTAACAGCACTCTCTAGGAGACTCCCAAGATGAAAGTGGTGTCACAATTGGTTTCTCTCTCTTTAACATCGTGCATGTTCATGCTGCTAGAGAGTTGTCTTTGAGAAGAAAGTATTAGTATTAGTATTAGCATGCAGCAAATTCTAAAACTGTCCAACAAAGGTGGGTTTATCTTCTGTGCGCATCTTTTACAGCAGACAACACTGGCCAAAAAAGGAACCATTATTTGGCAGTAGCATGTGGACTTGACTAAGGTGAGGTGTCAATTTTGTAGTGCCTTCCTTTCCTGTGAGCAGTATATATTTCTTATTACTCCTTTTGAACCTATATCAGAGCTAACCTTCAGCAACTGAGGAATGGAGTCAACTATAAAAAAAAATATAAAACAAAAAAATTGTTTCCCATTTATCTGAAAACATGTTGGCAGAAAACTGGCATTGCTTCAGCAGACAGGGCCTCCCAGAGGATTTGAGATAGTTGGCAAAATACTGTGGATAAGAGCTGCCAAAAAGTAAAATAACGGCCAATAAGATCATAAAAGAATCAACAGAAATTGCAGAATTTATTAAGATTAATCAATCTACATGAGAGCTGAGTGGATCATGGTGCTTATTTTCTGTGCAAGAAGAACAAAAGAAAAAAGTAAACAGAAAAAAATGTTGGTTTTTTGGTGATGCAACAAGTTACTTCAAAAAGATTATTATAGCACTATCTGATGAAGCCTACAGTATGTGCACCAAGGTTTATAAATGTATACCATCTGTAAGTTAGAACCATCAACACATTCTCTGTCATTTTCTGTCAACATTCTCCAGAAACATAGGAAATTCTTTCCATAGCTACTCATAAAAAAGGACCAGCTGATGACAAAATCAGGAAAATAATGGTTTCTTTCCAAGCAGTTAGTAAATCATCTGGTAGTGACACCACAATTTAAAAAAATAGAGACAAGAGAGAGGGAAAACAAAACACACACAAAAAATATATATACCATACCCAAAAATTACATCCATTGGCAGAAACTTACTTTGAAAAAGCCCAGGAAAATTTTATAGAAAAATATAAAGGCAGTAAACTTTTGCATCAGAAAATGCAAAGGCATATTCCTTCCAAATAACATGAATGCAGAAATCTTCCCTAAAGTCCTCACTGTTTCATTTTGGGAAATTTATAGGTTTTTAGCTTTCTGATGCGTACATATTTTTTCATACCCAACTTTACAGCATACCTTTTTTTTCATATCTAAATTTACAACATTCGTCTACCAGCTCAACCTTACCCTAATCAATGCAAATATTTAACCGACATCAAAATAGTAATAATATTCTTGAACTCAGAAGGCCAAAGGCAGTTCTTGTGGGATATCTGCAATGTCTGCCTCAGAGGAGGAGGAAAGCACAGCAATTTAAATAAATTAGAAGCCAAGGAGAAATGGAATGCTGTCACCATAGCAGAGGTTCCTTTACACTCTAAGGTCTCATGTTATGGCTCTCTCCCACTCATGCAAACTGTAGCAGGTATCTGCACCTCCTTGGAACATCGACCTCACCTAAAGTCCACAAATCCATTACAATAGGTACCCGGGCCTGTTTGCAGCTGGAGGGTGAATGTCACATTTGTCATTCACAGCCAGCAACAAAAAAAACTACCACGGGCCATTCTCCAAGTAAAACAAATCTCCCCAACCAGAATAATCCATTTCTGCTTTCCTACTCTGCAGGCAACATTAAAATATTCCTCAAGGAGAGGTGAGAAAAGGGATATTTCCCACAGAGGAACAGACAAAATCTCCTCAAACTACAACAGGTCGTTGGATGTCAACTAGTTTTTCTTTTGTGATGAGGTGTACTGCAGTCCACAAGCATATCAGTGTGAAGTTTCCCAGACACATGCCTCTGGGCAACACAGCAGGATCATCATTTAAATATGGACATCTAAAATGAAGCCTATGACATATTCTCCCTCGAGGACTCCTGCAGGGGAACTACTCCTGCCAATAACAAATTAGTGACAGGTAATGGCAGACAAGTAACTCTGAGTCCCACCATGTTTGTTCCAGCTTCCATTGTCTAGGTGCAGGCTCTTAATAGTCCATTCCAAAAAGCAAGGAGAATACAAACAGACCCTGATAAATAACTGGTAAAGACAGGTCCTTACATTTCCAACTATCTCAAGCAAAGTGTGACCTTCAGGTGACTTCAGGCGCGTATGCAACTTGTAATCATCCATTCTGACAGCACTGGCAAGGACTTCAACTTGACTCTTTCATCATCACTGCAAAATATTCAATTATTTTCCCCAAGTTTTTTTTACCAGAATTGGGGTCCATTTAATAGGTTTACATGCCTAAAGTTTTGCTCACCTGCCTGAAACCAATATTATCACTGATATTGACATCACATATTGTTATAAAGATAATAAACAACATTATTAAATGATACTATGCAAAAGATATTAAAAGACATGAAATTTCCAACAATGTTCACTTCTGTCACTGGTACCAGAGCAGGAAGAATCAAGTACCTGCTAAAGAACAGGGACGCCTCGGTGGGGGTATGGGAGAGATGTTTGTTTGTTTTGACTTATCCAAAGCTACAATTCCAAAGTGAATTTTGATGACTGAAGATTTAACTGCCTGGGTTCAACTGCTCCTGTTCACTTTTTGCATACATTTTACCCCAGAAAGCATCATTTAGCTTCCACAGAGTTATCCAGCTGAATACAGGTTAATGCACAGCTCTAAGGTGGAGCTAAGTTGAGGAGGAAAGGGAAGAAAGAGAAGAAGGAAACAGAGGGAAGAAAAAAGACCCTTTGTTTTCCCCCTCATTTCCTGAGCCACCTGTTTTGAAAAAGAAAATAAGGCAAAGGAAACCAAAACCACAAACAAAACAAACCTGAAAATGGCAAGCTGTGAAAACCTGTAGAGGAAACTGGGAAGTAATCCATAGAATATCCCTTCAGTAAGATGTGACAGTTGGGGGTGGGTTGGAAGGTCTTGTTGAATGGCTGCACAGTCTTCTGGTGTGTCAGCAGTCCCTCCCAGTTTCTCCACTGATCACAACCCTCTGAGCTCTGTCATTCAGACAGTTCTCAATCCACCTCACTGTCCACTCATCTAACCCACACTACCTCATGAGGAAGGAGCAGCTACTTCAACCTTCGGTTTAGATGAATCCATCTTGCTCCCAGTTACTTAGTAGTGACTGTAGTATCCAGACAGGGGCTGGGAATCAGGTCTCCCAAGTGAGTGCTGTAGCTCACCTCCTTGTTTTGATCACTTCCACAAGCTGAGAACCACCAAGCTTTAACAAGCGAAGGGACTGACCTCAGAAAAAAACCCATCAGCATTCAGTGATAAAAGCAAAGAGCAAAGTACGCTGGTCTGTGACTGCGGACAATCTTTGCCCATCTACCTTTAAAATTTGAGACTGAGACTGTTTATATCCCCTTAGGTATCAAATCCATACTTCATACCTGAGAAAGAGAAACTGAGACATGCTGCATAGGAGAGCAATAAGGGAAAGCAGAAGTGACAAGGAAAAGAATAGGAGGAAGACTGAGATAGCAAGGGACTATAACCCGAGAGGGAGAAGGATGACTTGTTCCTGGCCTCTGAAGGAGAACAGCATGATCTGCTGACAGCAGAAAGCCTAAGATTTACAACAGGACTAGGAAAAGCTAGTGACTATGGGTTTTGTTGTAAGAATTGACAAGTCTGTCACTCGAACGGTTGCAGCCAAGGAGGATGTATGATATCTGCCATGAGCATAAAGTATGAGATATGTCCTGAAGCAGGAACCAATACTTATAGAAAGTGGGGACAACTAAAGCACAGAAATTACTCCCTTAGTTGCCCTTCACATTGTGACAAAAATCCTCCCAGATTTCTGTTGAAACAAAATCCAGAATAGCTCTGCCCACTAGAAATGAAGCTCAAAGAACAGGAAGGGCTACAGGGCTTCTGCAGGTACATCAACAAGAAAGGAAGGTTAAAAACAAACCCCCTTGATGAGCAAGAATGGCAAGGTAGTACCAGATGAGTAGGCTGAAGTCCTCATCCACTTTTTTCCTCGGTCTTCACTGCCAACTTCTCTCCCCACAGCACCCCATGCATCTTGGGCTGCATGGAAAGAAGTGTGGCCAGCAGGTCAAGAGAGGGGATTCTGGCACTCTACACTGCTCTGGTGAGAGCTCACCTGGAATACTGCGTCCAGCACAGAAAGGACATGGACCTGACGGAGTGGGGCCAGAGAAGGGCAAAGAAAATAATCAGAAGCCTGGAACACCTCTCATATGAGGCGAAGCCGAGCGAGTTGACACTGTTCATCTTGAGAGAAGAGAAGGCACTGGGGAGACCTTATAACAGCCTTCCAGCGCCTGAAGGGGGCCTACAACAAATCTGGGGAGAGCCTGTTTACAAGGGCGTATTGCAATAGAATAATGGGACAGTTTTAAACTAGAGCAGGGTAGATTTACATTCGTCATTAAGAAGTTCTTCACTATGAGAGTGGTGGAAGCACTGGAACAGGTTGCCCAGGGAGGTGTTGAGGCCCCATCCCTGGAGACATTCAAGGTGGGGCTGACAGAGCTCTGAGCACCCTGCTCTAGTTGAGGATGTCCCTGCTCTCAGCAGGGGGTTGGACTGGATGGCCTCTGGAGCTCTCTTCCAACCCAGTGCATTCTATGATTCTGTGATATCTATATGATAACTCTGATCCCAACGGGGAGAAGACATGGGATCAACAAGAAGTGAGAATTAACAGATGAATAATGGAATATGTTATCTGCACCTGAAGAAGATTTCAGATGTGTAGTCCTTGGAAGGAATTCATGGGAAACAATCTCTTGACACAGGGGTCTCCTCATCAACCACAATACCCTGCTAACTTAATACCAGTCTCATGTTTCACGTTATTTAAAGTAAATAACTGGGGAGAAGAATTTTTAAGAGAGCGCTTTGCATCCATGCCATCTGTCAATGCTTCAGAAGAGGATGGAGTGACAGATATGGAAACACTATGGATTAGTTAATGCCTGGGAGCAGAAGAAGTGGAAAAAAACCACCAAGACAAGAGAAAAAGACACATGCTGAAGGAAGCAGCAGAGTCTGCAAGGTAAAGTAGTTAATATGATATAATCAGAAAAGGAAGGCATAAAGTCAGGAAAGGAGAGACACAAGTGCCTTAAGTTTACACATCTAATGAAATGGAGGCACTAGAATTTGATGTAGTACATGGAAGCAAATACTGTAAGACTCAGCATATAGGAAGGGCTGATCAGGATAAAAAAACAACTCATATCAGCTCCAGCTGACAGCAGATCCAGACATTCCCATAAAAATCTAAGGCACAGCACAGAAAAAGCTTCTTATTTTTGTGAGGAAAGCATCAGAATCAAAAGGGGATTTTTGCTGCAGTGAGAATATGGTTTAGAAGTATTGGAGTGGACTGAGTAGTTCTTTACCTACAGTATGCAGTAGTGGTTTGATGCTCCTGAGAGTGTGAACAGACATGGCAAAACTGCTCACAGTAGTCCACCAGAATTACAAAGTAGTCCATACAGGGACATGGTCAACACAGGGAAAGGCAAGGAGAGGTGCTCTGGGGGCAGAATTCAGAGCACTGGAGAGGAAACTGAAGACCAGGACCCCCTGATAGCAGGACCAACTACAATACATTATCACATGGAGTTTTCTTCCTCACAAGTTCAGGAAAAGTCCTTCTGGCTTTGAAAACTTTATTTGTATTACTCCTAAAATTAAGGATTTAATCTTTTTATGAAGCAAGTCTATCAGCATTAGCTGGCAGCTTACAGGAAACACAGTCTTCGGAGTTGCTAGCTATGATCTTCTGTAGGAAGAAAAAGAGCAAGAACAGTAATGAAATCATCCCGCATCAGAGCGTGTTTGAACAGCTAAGCCAAGAATAAATCACAGGAGCCAAAGAACAACACAGTAAAGAGTTCTGCTACATGTTATATCAAACAGAAAAATGACAAAGGAGGAGGTGATTAGTCATTAAATTGAAAATGTGTATGGCTTAATCTGACCTGCTGGTATTATGAACCAGTTATCTTACATCTAGCAGTTTATACTGCAAGTAAAATGGCAGTTATGGTTTAAACATCTCAGTGCTGAATATTGACTTTAAGCCTGCAGAATAGAGAATCCAACACTTCCCAGCGTAATATTTCACAGTTTAATCATCCTTACTCTTAGTGATTCACACTTATTTTCAGCTGGAATGTGCCTAGTTTTGACTGCCAACTGTTGGTTCTTGCTCTGCAGCTCCCTGATAGATTAAAAAGCTCTGTAGTTCCCAGTAACTTCTTCACATGAAAATGCTTATCCATATTGATCACCTTACATGGAAATCATCTTTTGAACAAAACAAACCATATTGTGCTCTCTGTCTTCGATTTTGACGTTACCCTCAGCCCTCATAGTGTTTGAATTGATTTCTGCTGTTTTCTCAACCTTTCAGCTTGCTGTTTAAATCTTTCAGTTTAGCTATCTACAAGCTGAGCCTAGGCAAGTCTGCAAGGTCCCTCTATAGTCCACAGAGGACAGAAGGCAACTCCAGAGAGCAGTTCATTCTTATCTCTTAGACACCTTCCTCAGGATCAGGTAACGATGGTTTGGATGTGACTAGGGCAGGAATCTAGGGCACACAGCTAGACTGCACATTCAGCTTTCAAAAGGCTGAATTTCAGTTTAGTCTCAGGCTCCGGTAACAGTTTTTTTCAGCATTTTAGCATGTACTTCACCAGGACTACATATGGTAGTTAACTCACCTTACTGCTCTTTCTGTACGCACTTGCACATCTGTCCCTCTCTGATGCATTGTGACAGAGAAGCTGGTTTTGATTTCCTTGGTAACCTGTGACCTCTATATCCTTTTTATGAGCCCTCTTTCAGGTTGAAGTTGCTCCTTTTCTAATCTATATTTGGGCCTCACATCTCCTGGAAAAAATAAAGATCACTCTGCAAGCTGTATCACTATTCCCACTTTAATTATCATGATCTAAATAATCTCACATCTTGGCTGCACCTATTTAAACTTCTCAGTTCAGAGCCTGAGTGGAATAATACTGAGCTTTATAGTTAAATGACATCTTTGACATAAGCTGAAAATTTGCTTTTAAAGATGTTATAACTCGGCACGTTCCTTCATAACCAAGGCCTAAAACCTCAGATAATCTTATTGATTTCACCCTTCAAAACAAACCCAGATTTTGGAAGCGCTAACACCTTTCACTGGTCTGAGAATGGAATTCATGAAAATGTCTCAACTCTGAAATTTATGAGATTATACATAGAGAAATAAGTTGTTGTAAATTACAACATTAACATTTACTCCTAAAACTGAATTTTCAAGCTCCTAGCATAATTAGGCAGCAAGATGTTATGTAAAAATAAAGAACTGTTGTGATATGAATCGAGGGACACCTTACCATAACTGCTTAAGAGATGTTCCAAAAGCATTAACTATGGAACACAACAATTAAACTAGATCTTTGAATTAATGACCTTACAAGCAGTCCACCCTGAGACACCTTCAATACACTGTGATCATTCTAAAGCTGCAGATGAGCTTTGCTCCAATTGCTGTTGTGTATTGCATTGTAGAGAATAAAGAATTGTCCTGAAATCAGGAAATATAGCCAAACTAATGAGGTGTTTATGTATTACATAATAACTAAAAACAAATCTCTATGTTTATTACGTCCTATATAAGAAATCTGAAAGATTACAAAAATGAGTGGGTTAAAGAAGAAAGAGAAGATCAAGCTATAAGAAGTGAAATAACAAGCTGTACTAAAGCCTGCAAGGCAGAAGAAAAGCTAAACAAAGCCTCAAGGTGCATTATCAGGCACACTTTTGGTATGTGCAGCGGATAGTATCAGTGCCACACGTGCCGAGCTTTGTTAGTTCTATGTTATGAAGCACATGTCTTTGCCAAGAGACCACATTTCTGTGGTGTTCCTTCCTTGAGGCAGCTACTGTGAAAGGTTCCAGAGACATGGCAGGTGGCACAGGGGAAAAACCACAGCTTGTGCAAAACTGGACAGCAAGGAGGAGCTGGAAGCATCCAGGCAGGCTGCTCAGTGTGCAGAACATGAGTAGTGGTGCCACAACACAAAACTGGTGACATAGATGAAGCCAAACGTAGAAGCAAAGAGTCAACCACAAAGGGAAAGTGGGCAGGTGCTTGCCAGGATCCACCCCATTTCCCACCCATAAAACTCCAAATAATGCTTGGCTTTGGTGAAGAGAAACAGCTCTGGTCAGTAACGTGGTTTAGCTGATGGCCCTCAAAACAGTAGCACAAGCAAGGAGAAGCACACAGGTACAAGTGAGACGCAAGTGGTAGCAGGAGCTCTGGTAACTATCCTCACTGGTGAAGAAACAGATTGCAAAATCACGCCATGAAGCAGAACAGTCTAGAGCACTTTGACAAGTCGGGGCTGAGCCTGAGTTAGAAGGAGCCCTTTCTTCCCAAAGCGATGCCCACAGATAGTGACACCACTACGATGCCCACAGATAGTGACACCACTACGATGCCTAAGCAAGAGCAATGATGTTCATGTAGCAAAACATGAAATTAAACAGATAAGACAAGCCCTGCAACAACTCGGTCACATTACTATTGTGTGACTACCTATAGTATTTTTGATGAGTCAACGCCCCACTAACATTTCATGGTTACCCCCAGCATTAGAAAAAAGACATTTATTTTCATATGCCTCTCCATCAAAAGAACAATCTGAAAGTATTCCTCAATATACATCCTGCAAGATATTGAAATTCAGTGAGGAACTTAAAATGTTCCACTTTCCTTTTTTTGAATGACCAATTTGAAATGAATCAACAGGTTTAAATTATTTCAACTCATTTGAATGCATCTATTGCTTGCAAGATAGAAAAGCAACAGCTTCATAGCGAAATTTTAGTATACATTATTAATTAGTTATACCTCATTTTCCCTATTTTATAGGAAAGTAGCAATTTCAAGCTAAAAATAAACATGTTTCTCTAAAATTTAAATATAAAAAGAACAGAAGGATAGAAAATAAAGTAGCTATTTCTTTCTCTCTGGTCCAACAATCATGGGAGGGACAGTCTTCTTTAGAAGAAGCAGCATAAAGTAACTCTGAGTGATGTAGGAATCTGAGGGATGTAGGAAATACATTAATAGTCTCACAAAGAAATTCAGCTCAATCTGTACATCAGATATTGGTACAATGCAGACTGGGGAGTCATAAGAACATGGGCTCTCACTGGGAAGCTCTGAAGATGGAGGAGATGCATCCTCTAAAGAGACAGACATTACAAGTTTACTGCTTTGGTATTAAAACAGAGGAAGCTGAAATGTGTTTACTGTGCTGTGGCAGTGCAGCACCTGGCAAGGTTCCTTTCTGGGACAGAGGACCTGGAAGAAACCACTTGGTTCGGTAAAATGAGAATAAGTCTTCTATTTAGAATAAAAAAAAGATGCTAATTTTGCTCATAAAGCACTTATTTTGTCCCTCCTTTTATCTACAAAATCTTACTGGAAAGTGAAAGAAGAATGCCTGATTTAAAACTATCCGGAGTCTATTCTCTACTAGATAAACTTTTATCAAACTATTAAAAAAACCCACTCTTCATAAAGGTGCTGTATTTCTTCTAAGGTTGTAAAAGAGACAAAGTGAAAACCTCCAGCTCTCTTGCAAAACAGAAGCATTCATCAGACAAAGCATCAACAAAGCTGTACTTCATAGGTATGCCCATGCTTATTTTAGCAGCAATCTCCCTCTTGCCCATGATTATCTTCCTTCAACTAAAATAACGATGTTCCAGCGTCACTGAGGGAAGATTCGTTAACGTTTCTTTCGTCTTTTTTTTTAAAAAAAAAGTTGCAATCTTTGCTGTCTGCTTTGCATTTCATTGTAGGTTATTATGACATGGGAGTGAAACTTGTCAGCTGTCCACCTCACAATGTCAGCAGCCTGGAAATGCTCACGCTGCTAACTAGCAATTACTCACACGTCAGTGTTAGATCCAAGTGAGCACAAGCCTCGAGACGTTCAGTTTCGGCTCCCAGTCCACGCTGTTAATGACAAACTACAAATCAGGGAAAGAAGTGCTTTTTCAAAGGCAGGCATTCAGCCTGGGAGATTACCATTCACTTCACTATAGCTCCAATCAAGGAGCTTGAGAATGTGCTGATTTACATGGGACCCTACTGGCATTGCTGAGACACCAGATGGTACTCGGCCAATCACAGAATCAAATGGGATTTTTCAAAGAAATGTGGTGTACTGTACATGATATCTGTATGCAAATGCACTGGAGATTTCTGCCACTAATGACTAATTGCCAAGTCACTCAACTGTAACTCAGATTGATGCTTTCTTCTCCCAAGGTGAATGTTTTATTCCTCACAAGTGAGGTGGGCTTTTGTTTCCAACTGTATTGACAAAAAGACATACTAGTCTATCTTCTGTTGACATGAAACTTGCTGGAGATTTTCTGTCATGTACAATATTTTTACATTTTTCTGACAGACTAGTTCCACATTTTATAACAAATCTTGTTATATTGGTCTCATTTTATATTTTTTTTTTGGTTTTGCAGTTGAGCAATAGAAACATTGAATGGTAAGAGTACCACCATTGTTAATTCGACTGAAAATACTGGAGTTATCAAAACAGAAATCCACTTTCATGCACTTTTAGCTTACTGTCACAAGTTACTATGGCAGCACACAAAATTATGTGCCCTTAAAAAAAAACCAGTCTTTTTAGATGAGCATAAATTAGTTAATGCAACTCTAAAAGAAGAATAATATCTGCTATTTAACTAAGCCATATTATTTCTCCTAAATGTTGAGAAATTTTTCCTCAAAAAATCTTACCCCTTCTTCATCACTCTTTTGTTATCATCTCTACAATTTTTTTACAGATTATAGTTGCCTATCTCCCAGTGAGTATTTTTTTTTTAATCAGATATGATATGATTTGTAAAGATTTTTTTTCTGCTACTTGCTTGATTACTGATTATACAGTCAAACATGGTAAAATTTGTCATCCATGAATATCAAATGTCTTCAGGCAGTTGAACATCTACTTTATGTTAATGAAATATACTACATGCTTACACTGTTTCCTTTTACCTGGGTTTTGTCATGACCACTTGAAGATCATGAGACAGAAAATAAACCTTAAGCTATTTCTTGGCCTAACTTCACATCCTAACAGTCCTATCCTCTGTCCTACGGAGAAAAACAAATGATGGGTGAAGAACTGACATTTGTACTTTCCTGACTGTTCACAAGCAAAGGTTAGATGTGAAAATGTAGAAAATCCACAATGGTCTCTAAACAAAATTTAAGTCTGAGGACAACCAATGTTCAGCCAGGATAAAAGGCTGTCCAGAACCTCACAGCGCTGCACATTCAATGTTGCAAGAGTCAACTCCAAGAAGCAAGCTCCACTTGGCAGTGCCGTCTCTTCTTAATGACAACAACATAAGACTTGGACAGTCATCTGCACATTCTTGGCTAAGAATCCCCTCCTCAACATTCACAATTTAGGAACATATGGGCTCCCTTGTCAGCTTACACTCATGCCCATCTGTTCAGATAGCATGGAGTCTGCCCACAAGTCAGTCAGATAGTTGCTCTAGGATACACGTGGCATGCAATAACAGGCTTAGATGAGCAGCCTGCACAATACTGAAAATGTCTTTTCTGCTGCAGGATGCCTATCATCTGTACCAGCAGATTGGCACCGCATGCCTCCTTACACTTGATCAAAGCTGTTTGAATGTATTTGCCAGAAAATAAAAGGAAGCTATCAGCTGACCATTCATTCTCATTGACTGCAGGCAGCAGGGCTTCTGAGTAATAGAAACACAAAAAGAAACACTTTCTCAAGAAACACAGTCTTGGCTAATCATGCAAACTTAATGTACAAAGTGGCCCAGAGGAATATACAGAACATACAGCACTACAACTCGGTGAAAATTAAGATGTAGAATTAATATGTAAAAAATACCTAGAAACATAATTTCATTTTCACTTTTGTCTTTCACCATTGCTGGCAAAACATGGGGAACAGGTGTAAATAACAGCAAAAAAGATCATCTAACAGGCACAGTACACTCCTAGACAATGGCATGTCAACCTCACAGCACAGTAGCGTTCGGAACGTAGGAACTTCTTTTCATATAACAACTTTGGACGTGGTTTTAGATTTTGCAATAGTTGCTCCCTAGAAATACCCCTCAGGCACATTAGTAACTGACAGGTGACACACTGAGTTTAACTTGGATAGCCCAGGGCATCTAGGAAAGATCTTCACATCCTCCTGGATATTGAACACAAAGTTATTTTTCAACATCTGTGTGGTAGCTTCGCATTGAAGCAAAGCACAGAAGATTTGGCAAGCAGGTAGGTAAAACAGGTGAAGACACAATCTGTTTTCCTATACGTATCGATGCAGATGGAAACCAGAAAGGATTTATAGAACAGACTACCATGTACATACATCAGGACTGCACATCTCGGACAGAAACAAGTACCTCTGTATCTGAACAAAGATTGGTCCTAGCAGGACTAGAAGAAACTTGGCAACCTTGCTATAGTTGTTCCTCTTTCATTTCATTTAAGCAGGAAAGTTCATCAGGAATACTTTTCTACAAGATAAAAGAATTTCCATGGCTAATATTTTCCACTAGTATTTTCACAAATTAAAAGAGCTTTTTCAGATGGCACTTTTCTGAATAACTTTTTTTTTTAATTTATCTCCAAATACACATAAAATTCATGACAAATGTTTGCCAGTTCATTCCATAAGCTGGCGTGTTCTAGCAATGGTAGGCATGCAGGAAGGATTTTGAGCTGCAGATGAAAAACTCTTCAAAATTATTCCTATTCTGAAGATTGTTTATCCAAGCTACTTTAGGGAATGCCTTCTAGTAATTAATATCCTCACACAAAAAAGAAATATGATGAGCTTGAACAACCCAGTCACCAGAAATGGATTAAACTGGTATTTAATATTGTTTGAAATGTCTAATCAGGAATCCTCTAAAAAGCTGCCTTTCTGATCTATTTCAGTAGAGATTAAATTAGGAGGTAACTGAACCACTTAATGAAAGTAAATCCACAAATAAGAACAAATCCAAAGAAAATAATTCTTCAGTAAGAAGTGGTAGTTTATCCAAGTCTAATACAATTAAGACTACTCAAATAACATAAAGCATTTCACTCAAATATTTGTTTAAATTCTTTAAGTAATTCCCACTATCACCTGTATTTCCTTTCTATAAACTTAGTAAAGTTTTTTTTCTACAAGTTCAGTAGAAAATTAATTGTAAAGTCTGGTCTAAAATCATAAATTAAAACCAATTACAATCATGTTAAAAACATTGCAAAAAAAAAGTAACTGCAAAACATGGTATTAACTTCTCTGTTTTTTTGAGCTAATTTTCCCGTGTGTTCACTGTTTTTCTAAGTGAATGTCTGATGTGGTTGCCAAGCCACTTTCCATGATACCTGAAAAGTCCTGGCAGTCAGGTGAAGTCCTTAGTGACTGGAAAAAGGGCAACATTGCACCTGTTTTTAAAAAGGGTGGAAAGGAGAACCCTGGGAACTACTGACCACTCAGCCTCGCCTCTGTGCCTGGAAAGACACCTGGTGAGACCCCATCTCGAATATTGCATCCAGCTCTGGGGCCCCCCACAGAAGATGGACATGGGCCTGTTGGAGCAAGTCCAGATGAGGGCTGTGAAGAAGACCAGGGGACTGGATCAAGTCTCCTATGAAGACAGGCTGAGAAAGCTGGTGGTGTTTAGCTTGGAGAAGGGAAG
>JANHFX010026311.1:7567-24699 GCA_027560015.1 Chloroceryle amazona
GTGTTTCTTTGTACCATTGAATCTCTCCTGTTTTGTATTTCTGACTTGAGTCCCTCGTTGTTTTGCTTTTCAAACCACTACACCTATATAAGCTGTGCTCAGTCCTATAGGTAAATTTCCACTGAATCTTTGGTGGTCAAGCCATTTAAGTAAAATGGACATCATGTTAGTTTCATGTATTTACCTCATTAACTTGTCATTTTTACCGTTCTTCTCTCTCTTCACCTTTCCTACCTTCATCTTGACAAACTGAAAACTTACTGATACAGAAATTGTTTCTTCCTAGAACTGGCAAAGTCCTTAAGCATAACTGGAAAAATGTTGTAATCCCAGTTACAACAGTATTCTTTTCTCATGCCTCCAATACGAGCATGATGGAGTATCAGACTAAGTGGCATGTCTGTGATGAATCATACCTCATGCCCCTGAACACTCATGGCAGAAGAAAAAGAGAATCAGTCATTTCTCCCACTGAGAGCTGACAAGATGTGAAATACAGAGCAAAATGAAGTTGGAGGATCAGAGCTGCCAGTTTTTACATCACGTGGGACCCTAGAAAGGATCACAAAGCCTATTTCCTTAAGATAAAAACACAAGAACAGACAATTTTTTGTTCTGCCTCCACCCTGAGTGCAAGGGATCTTTCTTCAGCTGAGCTTTGCAGTAAAATTGTGGGTATGCTTCTGCAGACACCTGAGGAGCCTTATTGCTTTTTGCTTTCAAGCAGCAAGAGGACCTGCTGTCAAGCATCTCACCTGCAATGTTATTCTGCCTTGTGGGCTGGGAACCCCACTTCAGGGAGTTGAAAGAGCTCAAAAACCTAATGGATTCAAAATTTAAGCCCAGTGTGACTAAAAACCAGTTCTGAATACCTAAAATCTGAATATGTAATACAAATATTGACACAGCTTTGTCCAAAGAAATGGTAGATTATGACCCTAAACTTCTGCTTCAGTCATTTTTTTATACAACTCCCAACGTTGCTCAGCTTCAAACATTATCTGTGTAATGAGGAATGCCAGAGGAATACTCCCCCAAATTGAAACAGTCGCAAAAGCTTCACTCAGAAACCAGGAATGGCACTGGTGCACATCTATTAGCCAGGAGCTAAAATTTGGCTAACGTAATTTAAGACTGATAATTACCGATTGAGACCATATGCCTTTTTATTAAAAGGAAACTGACAAATTATAAATAATGCTTCTACCTGACCTTTTCTGAAGCACCGTGGTTTCAAATAACATCTCAGATTTATAACTGAAATAATCACTCTAGATATTTTCAGGATTTTAAGTCTCACTCTCTGCAAACGAAATCTTGCCCTTTCTTCAGCTGTTAGCCTCACTCTCAAACACCAGGAAGGGAAATGAAAAGAACACAAAATTCAAACAAACCAAAATAGTACATTAATAGAGCTTGCAAATAATACTAATAGTAAAAATTGCATTTTTTTTTCAACCCAGTTTTTAACAGCCAATCTGATTTTGATTTTTTACTATTATTATGTCAGGGGGTACAAGGAACCCTGTTGTGCTGGGCATTATAGAAGCGTGTACAAGTGTCCCCCCCTTCCTTTCTCTCTATGAAGTAACAAATGGCTGGCACCAGACAGCATTCATCTGAGAGTGAAAATTAAAAGGCAGAATAGCTGAATTACTAATGATGACGTGTCATTCCTCTCCCCAGGGCTTTGCTGCTTGAGGTCTTCAGTGTGGCTCATGTGCCGCCAACTTCTAACACAGGTTCCAGAAAAGCTCCAGGGAATGGCAATCAGCAAGCCTGGTGTCTAATGTGCTAGTTAACAGGAACTATAATACAAATAGACTAAGTAGGCTCATTTCTGAGATGAGTCAAATTTCAGTTTTCATGCAGGGAAGTCCTGTCCTGCAAAATTAACCCAATTCTTTCAACAGGTCAAACATGTGGAACCAATGATCCAGTCAGCACAGTCTACACGGATTTCCAAATGGCTTTTAACAAGTATTTCACCCAAGTGAGGTACTTCAACTGCTTAAGGGTTGAGGAGCAGAGTGTTCTCCTCTATCCTTCCAGTTGGAGGGAATGATGAGGGAAGAAACAGGAAGAGTCAGCAGATCAATACGTGTCTCCAAGCCTGGGGTCACTGGCAGAATTTGGGGTTTACAATAATAGGTCGTTTTACACGACACCAGGTCTGCTCAGAACAGATGTGGTACCCCTGCCCCAAAGGGGGAAAAATGGTCTTTGAACGGGAGCTGTCCAGGCCCATCAAAAGAGCTTGAAACTAGATCTGAAGGGTGAAAGGGATAAAACGAGACTCACTAAGGCTGGGGGCAGCATGCCAGTGTTTGAGGGATGGTGTGCTAGCGAGGTCCTAGCAAGGTCCTTCATTCTGCTGTCTCATTGGAGGTTAGGGATGGAGATCCATACAGCTGCAAATACAAAGGTGTTATTGATGAATTAGAAACCATGGAAGCGCCTGAGAATGGTCACGTAGGAATAGGGGCTTCTCTTCTCAAAAAGGCGTTGGGATCAATAGCCCAACTGAAGTGCACTGACACGAATGCATACAGCATGGCCAACAAAGAGGAGGAACCGGAGGCCACTGTGCAGCAGGAAAACTATGACGTACCTGTCATCAGGGAACATGGTGGGATGACTTGCACTACTGGAGTGCTGCAGTGGATGGCTATAAATTCTTCAGAAGGGATAGGTCAGGAAGAGGGGATGGTGGGGTAGTCCTGTATGTCAGGGAGCATTTTACTTGTCTAGAGCTTAATGATGGTGACAACAGGGTTGAGTGTTTACAGGTAACAATCAGGGAGAAGGCCAACAAGTTGGGAGGCTGTTGTACACCACCCAGTCAGGATGAAGAGGCAGGTGAAATATTCTGTAAGCAGCTGGGAGAAGCCTCACAATCACTAGCCCTTGTTATCATGAGGAACTTCAACTTAGCAGATGTCTGCTGGAAATACAATACAGCAGAGAGGAAACAGCCCAGGAGGTTACTGGAGTGCATGGAAGAGAACTTCCTGACATCTGGCAAGCAAGTCATCTAGGGAAGGTGCCCCGCTGGACCAGTTGTTTGTGAACAGAGAAGGACCAGTGTGTGATGTGATGGTTGGAGGCCATCTCGGACATAGCAAGCATGAGATGATAGTTTTCCATTCTTGGAGAAGTAAGGAAGAGGGATTAACAGAACTGCTACTTTTGGACTTCAAGACAAGGGCAGACTTTGGCCTGTGCAGGACCCTGGTTGACAGAGTCCCTTGGGAGACCATCCTGAAGGGCAAAGGAGTCCAGGAAGGCTGGACATTCTTCAGGAGGGAAATCTTTAAGGTGCAGGAGCAGGCTGTCCCATAAAACAAGATGGTGGGGAATACCACCAGCCTGAACAGACAGCTATGGCTGGAACTCAGGAAGAAAAGGAGAACTAATGACCTTTGGAAGAAGGGACACGTCACTCAGGAAGACTGCAAGGATGTAGTGAGGTTATGCAGGAAGAAATCAGAATGGCCAAAGCTTATCTAGAACTTAATCTGGCTACTACTGTAAAAGACAATTAAAAAATCAGAAGTTTCTATAAATACATTAGCAACAAAAGAAGGACTACAGAGAATCTCCATCCTTTATTGGATGCAGGGGAAAGCATCATGACAAACGATGAGGAAAAGGCTGAGGTACTTCATGCCTTCTTTGCCTCAGTCTTTAATAGTAAGACCAGCTGTTCTCCAGGTACCCAGGCCCCTGAGCTGGAAGACAGGGCTGAGGAGAAAACTGAAGCCGTCACAATCCAAGGGGAAATGGTCAGTGACCTGCTATACCACTTAGATGCACCGAAGTTTACAGGACCGGATGGAATCCAACCAAGGATACTGAGAGAGCTGGTAGAAATGCTCACCAAGTCACTTTCCATCATCTACCAGCAGCCCTGGCTTACCAGGGAGAACCCAGTTGACTGGAGGTTAGCTAATGTGATGCCCATCTACAAGAAGGGCTGGAAGGAGGATCTAGGGAACTCCAGGCCTCTCTGCCTGACCTCAGCACAGGGCAAGGTTATGGCACAGATCATCTTGAGTACCATGGCATGTAGAGGATAAGCAGGTGATAAGGCCCAGTCAGCATGGGCTTATAAAGGGCAGGTCCTGCTCAACTAACCTGATCTCCTTCTATGACAAGGTGACCTGTTTAGTAGATAAGGAAAGGCTGCAGATAATGTCTTCCTAGACTTCAGTAAAGCCTTTGACAGCATTTCCCATGGCATTCTCCTGGATAAACTGTCTGCTCATCACTTGAATGGATGTACTCTTTGCTGGCTAAAAAATCCTTTGCTGGATGACCAGATCCAAAGAGCTGTGGTGAATCAAGTTAAATCCACTTGGTGGCCAGTCACAGGTGGTGTTCCCCAGGGCTCAGTTTTGAGGCCCCTTCTGTTTAATACTGTTATCAATGATCTGGATGAGGGCATCGCGGGCACACTCAGTAAGTGTGCAGATGACACTAGTTAGATAGGTATGTTGATCTGCTTGAGGTAGGGAGGATCTACAGAGGGATCTGGACAGGCTGGCTCAATGAGCCAAGGTCAATCATAGAATCATAGGATGTCAGGGGTTGGAAAGGACCTAGAAAGATCATCTAGTCCAACCCCCTGCCAGAGCAGGATCACCTAGATCAAGTCACACAGGAATGTGTCCAGATGGGTCTTGAATGTCTCCAGAGAAGGAAACTCCACAACCCCTCTGGTCAGCCTGTTCCAGCGCTGTGTCACCCCAATGATGTGAGGTTCAACAAGGCCAAGTACTGGGTCCTGCCTTTGGGTGACAACAACCACTTCTAATGCTACAGGTTTGGGGGTGAGTGCCTGCAAATCTGCCTGGCAGAAAAGGACCTGGAGGTGTTGACTGACAGCTGTCTGGACATGAGCCAGCAGTGTGCCCAGGTGGCCAAGAAGGCCAATGGCATCCTGGCCTGTATCAGAAATACTGTGGTCAGCAGGAATAAGGAAGCATCCCGTGCCCCTGTACTTGGCACTGGTTGTCCACACCTCAAATACTGTGTTCAGATTTGGCCCCCTCACTATGGGAAAGACACTGAAGACACTGAGATGCTAGAGTGTGTCCAAAGAAGGGCAACAAAGCTGGTGAGCCATCAAGAGAACAGGTCTTATGAGGACTGGCTGAAGGAACTGGATTTGTTTAGCCTGAAGAAAAGGTGGCTGAGGGAAGACTATTTCTCTACAGCTACCTGAACAGATTTTGTAGAGAGGTGGGGATCAGTCTCTTCTGCCAAGTAACAAGCAACAGGACAATAGCCTCAAGTTGCCCCAGGGGAGGTTTAGGCTGGGTATTAGGAAAAATTTCTTCACCAAAAAGGTTATCAAGCACTGGAACAGGCTGCCCAGGGAAGCAATTGAGTCACTATTCCTGGAGGTATTTAAAAGCTGTGCAGATGTAGTGCTTAATGACATAGTTTAGTAGTGGACTTGTCAGTATTAGGTTAACGGTTGGACTTGATCTTAAAGGTCTTTTCCAACAGAAACAATTTTATGATTTTAAAGAAACTAAGCACCCATGGCAGAAGAGAGGTCTCTGCAAGGCAACACAATTGATTAAAAGACATAACCAGAAATTAGCAGAAAATGGTCAAGCCTTGATAGTGAAGGAAGCCTACCAGTGGAGTACCACAGGGACCTGCACAAAAACCTGCTCCTCTTTCCATATCTATAATTGACCTGGAAAAGGTAGCTGTGCAGTGAAGCAACCAAGTGTGCCAATGACACAAACATTCAGGGCAGTAAGTATGAGGGCAAATGGTGAAGAATCACAGGACCTTATGAAATTGAGTGACTAGACAATGAAATGGTAAATTAAATTCAGTGAGGATAAGTGTAGAGTGATGCACATGGGAAAATATAACCTTAACTTCACATGTACAGTAATGGGCTCTGAGCTGAACATTATCACTCAGAAGCGAGACCTTGGGGTTACAATAAATAGTGCCATCAAAATGTCAGCTCAGTGCTCAGCTGCCAAAGGAAAGCTGCCCAAACACTAGGTATTGTCAGGAACTGCACAGGAAGCAAAAGAGAGAACATAATTATGCTACTCTGTAATACCACCTAGCTCACACACTGTCCCTGCTTCCAAGAAGGAGGAGTTTAGGGGACATACTTCATCACTGAGTATTTTGTGTTCATTTTTATAAAGGTGGGAGAGTGACCTATAATTAGGGGGACAAAGACAGCAGTTTTAACACTGTCTGCATCTCAGTTTCATATGAGTTTTCTCTGAGTCTGTATCCAAAATTCAAGGAGACAGCGCCTTCTAGATAACTTGCTGATAAACCATGAAAAAAAAAAAAAGACAAGTTACACCCATACAATCAATGAGCTCTATTAAAAAGCATTCCTGTATCACAAGCTTAGCTATCGCTAAATGCACAAGCTTTACTAGTATTTGAAAGAGCTGGGAAAAGACAAGTTTGGCGATTTGCCTTCAGTGTAGCAGTATACAGCCAGCTGAAAGTCACTCTGCCTTAGGATAAGCACAAGTGCCTGCAAAGGGTAAGTAGAAACTAATGAATCTAAAAATCTTGCAAGTTTCGTCTTTCTCACTGCTCTCTCTCCTTCATTTTCTTTCCAATCAGCTAGCCTGTTGGAGGTGCGGCTGAAATCAGACTCTTTGGTGCTTGAACACCACACAGAGGTTTTTACCCTTCAGGGTTCTGTAACTGAGGACAACTAAATTAAATTTAGGCCTTCAGAATTCTAGCTAATCTCTACACATCTCTACTAAAACACCTACTTCTTGCTTTTATGAGAAAGGATTTGCCTTTCCGCTAATGGACTAGTACTACTTGTATCTTTACCTAATTGCATGAGCTATTAAAATGTTCCCCCCTGATTTGGATTGTTAAATATCAGACATAGAATTTATCTATCAATACTGGCTACACATCGTGTATTGTCTCCTTACATGCGTAAAATGCTGCCTATTCACTTCACATATGCACATGCGTGCGTATAAGATAAATACACTACCACCACAACCTATAAACAATCTTTGCCTACTGTGTTAACAGAATAACTACAGAAAGGTAGAAAATATGTTGGAAGAAATACCAGAATCATTATGAATAATTATTCGTTAATTTTAAACTCATAAATATATCAAACATGACCGTAAGTATTTTTCAACAAGAAAAAAAAAATCCACCACCACTATGCTGGGCAGTTTGTTCATCTAAACTGCTAGCTAAGAGTTGCTACAGGAGAGTGCAGATGGACTAATAACCCATGTTCTAAAATAGAGCAAGTCACAAAATATTTTTTGCCTTTGTTCTAGCCTTACATTTCATTAAAAATCACTTAGGTCTTATTTCAGTCCAAATGTTATAGTACTCCACTATGCAGTAAGGATGATTTTTTTCTATTCTTTTCCCATAGCCATAGTTCTCTACCATTAAACTGTAACTGAGGTTTCTTTCTTTCTCAAAGACACACTTTTCAATTTGTCCTGTCCAAGCACGTTTTAATGACAGGTCATGAAGGACACTCAGCAGGAAGTGCTCTGAGAAAATAAGTAGTCCAGACTAATAAAAAAGCTTCTACAGGGAATAAACGGCATGATTTTAATTAAAGTAGAATGAAGAAAAAAAAAGTATTAGCTGGTGGCAATGCACTTAAAATTTCAGTCACCAAAAGTAAGTGGAAGTCAAGCTTCTCCGGTAAATGCTTTCAGTGTTCTTAAAGCAATGCACAGAATTGGTGAAGCTGGGGCAGGCAGCAGACTGAAAGCAAGGCAGGCACAGCAACACACTAAAGCTCTGCGTCCTTCTAGCAGACGAGACCACTTACATTTCAGCACAGCTACCGTTACTTTTGTTAACTGGAGAAAAGCAAACAAAAATCAGGCAACTACCTCTTCCCTCTCTTTCTTTGCCCGTTCACTACAAATGAAGTCATTATCTGTCTCCTGAAGTGAGAGAAGAAACATTAATTAATCACATGAAGCCTCGGACTGCTAGATAAATCGTTCCCTCGACCCCATGTTGTTTTCAAAGGGCAGGGCTCAGTCGCTGCAGCTACAGCAGCTGCCTCTGAGCACTGCCAGTAGCACCAGGCAGCTACAAATCACTGGTGCAAAGCAAGTGAAGTGTGAAGCGGTGGCCGGTCCCTTTAAAAGTCCTGACGCACCCTGAAACTTTAATTCTGCCACGCAGTTAGAAAACGCTGAATAAATGAAGTTTTACAGAAAGCCATTCTAACCGAGCTCCTCATTACAGATCTAATTACAAGCTATCTTTATAATGTACACCTGACAACATTGTGTAAAGCACTTCACTTTAAAGGTCAGCAGAACTATGAGAACAATTCTGCTATTTATAGTAAAGGGTGAACTTTTCTTATTTGGCAGATTAAGCAGCCAACCCTGGAATTTAATGTAATTAGGGAGGGGATATTCAATTTACAGTATCCACAAGTAATGATAATTACACTGGTTCAAAAAAAGCTGTTGGTAAGCATAAGAAACCTTTGTAATTACATCCTGTTTCCAAAATGACTTGAGCACCGTGAACTTGAAGCATTTCAGCAAATGAAGGCCAAGGCACATAAAAGGAGAGCTATGGAGCTTTAAAAGCTGCACTGTTTAACATAATGAGCCGCCCGACCGGAGGGAGATCGCAAAACGCGCTCCATAACTCACCCCGACAGCCCATGCCATCTCCTTCCCGCTCACAAGCATCCATTAAGAAAAACATAAGCCGGCTCCCTCATCATCTCCGTCCCATCCTTCACCAGCATCGCTCAGCTGCCCTCACAGAGCCGACCCGGCAGCCAGCCCACGTAACTCCGCTGGGCTCCAGAAGCCCAGCTCAGGCTCCGGCTGCGATCCCGTCACGTTCCGGAGAGTGCCAGCGCTGGGAGCCGGGAAACGGCGTCGTGTCCCTGCTGCTGCCAGCCCCCCGCACGCGGCAGATTAGCTAGATCAGCAATCCGCCAGGATCAAGGTGAAAAATAAACAAAAAACCACGTTCACAGCAGCTGCGACGATCACTCTCCGGAAAATTATTCAGGCATTATGAGGGAGACGGCATTAAACGCTGCCACTTGCAGCTTCACGGCTCTCTGCATATTTGCATCAGCCTGGGATGAGCACTTAAGGAATATCATCAGAGATCTTGCCCAGCTGAGCACTTTCCATTAAGTTTTTGTCTTAAAAGGAGATAGCAGGAACCTCACTGCCCCATAGGCAAAAGGCTTGTCATAATTCATTAATAACACAGCCTCGCTCAGGTTTCCTTCAATGAAATAAGGCAGGCGGCCTACGAAGAAAATGCTGAGTGAACAACAGCTTCTCCAGAGACGATGCAATAAACTTGCCACTACTTGGCATCATTTCGTGTCTGAGACAAGGATGACCAACGCTGTTTGACAAGATCTGTCAGAGCCCCTTAAAGATCTTAGCGAAGAAACCCACAAAACAAACAGTAATTCCTCAGCAGGATGCGGTTCACTGGGTGCAAGTGAAAACTTTACCTTTTAGCTGCAGAGATAAATGTACCAGTCTGCTTTTGCTACGCCCAGGGCAAAGGCTGGTAATTTACTCTGATAAACCGTTTGCATCCAAAAGGGGAAAAAAACTAGAAGAGGTGAGGTAAAAAGAAACAACTGCAATATCAGACTATTGCAAAAATTAACAGGACTACCCCAATTCTTCCATCAGATTTAAATTCACCAGAAGCCTCATTTCCTTCAAAGCCAGAAAGGTAGAAAATACAACTGAAGTTTTCTGTTAGGTAAGGAACAAGCTTAGGCTAACTGCCGAGATAAAGCCATTAGGATGGCATCAAAGTAAGGAGGGCAGAACCTGATTTTTTGAAATTTGGTCTAGGGTGCATCCAGTCCTACAGAGCTAAACTGCATCTACTACGTTGAGTCTTACATGCTTCCTTCTAGGAGATGTGTTCATCATGAAGAAAGGTACTCTTACTGACAGTTTGGTCCACTAGCATTTCATATACACAGCACTGCTTCAAATGACAAAATAATCTACTAAAATAGGAAGTACCCACCAGTTCAATGTACAGCCTTTGTTGCGATCCAAGCTTTCTACACTCCTCAGCATAAAAACCAGTATTACAGGTTTTATATTTACTGTGACAGGGCTTCCAGGTTTGCGTTCAATTTTTAAAGGATGCTTTTATCAGCATATGATTAAAAAAAAAAAGATTACTTTTGTACAATTAGAAAAAGCAATGAATACACTGAAGATGGCTAATTACTGATTTTAGAACATCCGTGTCACAAAATCATCTTTTGCAATAACGTAGATTCAGGTAATTTGCAAACAGTGTAATATTATTGCTTCCCTAAGCTCCTTTGTGTTTCACTCAGGCATGCTAATTTATTTTGAATGTAATATCTGTCTTTAAAACTATGGTCTATAAACATTATTAGAAACAACACTATTAGCATGTCTAGAGATCACTGTATTCTAGCAGAATGCAACTGATTGAACAGAAATCAATAAAGGTATTTAATGACTTCATGAGAAAAATAAGTGACCCTCACACCCTTAATGGATTAATGTCACTTATGTGCAACACATTGCATAATGCTGACACAGAGCCACTCAAAGCAGTGTCACTTTTCATATGAGTGCCTTAAAACCTTATCGAAGGGAAATTGTGTTTTAATGCTATTTCAGATGTCATTTTGGAGAGGATTTTTACAATCCCATTTCATAAAGCAGAAAGCATGATCTGAATTGTTACAAGTAGCTTTTGTCATTGGCACATGTACTAGGTCACCCTCTGAAGATAGCTAGTGAAACAAAGTCCTGAACACAGAACGGGGATAACACTTTGAAACATTACTCAACTTGTTTACTGTTTGCTCGCATCTCTGAATACACCTTCAACTATATATCTCAATCTTTAATTAATTACCAACAGCATGCTCTGCTAGAGAAAGGAAACTATTCCTCATAGTCCCACAGGAGGAGATAGTGCCGACTGCCGATGCGCTACCTGAGAACCAGAATGGGAAGAGGAAGATAATCTCAATGACAGAGTACTACGCCATTAAATGAATGCTTGCCCCTCAGCCACTGAGACTACAACCAGATATCTTAAAAATATCTGACTGTTCATCTTCAATACACTGCTAATGCATCCCATTTTACATCTGTTCACCAAAAAGCAACTGTGGGTCGCAGCAAACTGTTCCATGCTCTCATTCCTTTTTTTTCACTTTAAGAGACTACATTCAGAAATACGCAGTATCTATCGGGTATCTCTTCAGTGACACAAAGGCTCCTTTTGGGGAAAGGAGCAAGTCAAATTCAAGATGTCAACATGCACTGCCTAAGCAGGCTTTGCCATTGCCAGGCTGCATTTACAATTCCTTTGGAGTAAATCCAAACATAGATGAGGGAAGCTGACGTTGGGGCTTCTTGTTCTATTTGCCATACTATGTAGCATAATTGTATACTCAACACAAAGAAAAATGAAAGAACTAAAAAAAAAAAATTTAAAAAATTCCTAAAGATAATTTGGTCTCAGCTTTCATATGCAGTTTTCACCTGAAGAGAAAAATCCCTACATTCAGATAAAACAATGAAACAAATGCAAAAGCTTTTTCTGACTGACTTGAGCATTTCCTTATTCCTCCCCAAAGGATATGAAAACTCCTCCAGTAAATGTAGCATCATAATTGGTTATAATTGACTCCATCCTTCAATTTTTAAGGCAATCTATAAAATATGGATTGTTTTGTCAACTGGGAGACAATTTTGTGACACCACACTGTTTATCTTGTTACAGTGATCTCAGCTGCATTCGATATCATCTGTTACCCCTCAGACTACCTTATTTGTGTCGTAATCCTGGCCCTCTCCACATTTAATGCACTGCATACTAGCTAGCCATAATACTGACCGGTTTGAGTAGTACCAAAAGGAATTACTTGCTGAAGATCATTGTAACAGGGGACAACGGTAGCCATGATAAGGTAGCAGGTGAAGCACAGCCATGGTATTGAGGCAAGGAAACTCTGCTCCAATGCATCAGTGTACTTCATGCTATACCATCATTAGTCCAATTCACAACTTACTGCATGTGAATCAGAAGGGTCTGGGGACAACAAAAAAAATAAATTGAAGGTTGTACCACTTTGCTGCTTTCACTTGCACCTGGACCATTTTAATGCAAACTGGTCACAGTCTGGCCCTACAGACTTGTTACCACTTCACGCTAGTTTTGCAGCTCACTCTTGGGTCACAGTAATACGATGACTTCTGAATGGAAATGACTGCATCTCACCATTTCTATCAGCTGGATAAGTGCAAACACCTCAGAAAAGGTATTGGCTTCCAACACAGAATCAGAATGACAGAATTGGCTTATCTTTCCCTCCCACCCCCGTATTCCAATATTTATTTTTACTTAGACAACTCTCTATGTGCTACAAAGCCTCAGTTGAAAACTAAAGTAAGTAAAAGGGACATAAAAATTAAAACCTAAAAAAAAAATAAAATCAAGTACTGATAGCCACAAAACTGCAGCAAATGACTGATAGAAACACTGATATAATCCTGTCCATAGCAACAGTTTAATTACGAGCATCTTGGCAGTGAGCCTGCTCTATGTGTTGATTTTCCCCAGCAGAGAATGCCATACAATCCATCTTTGTGTTATGCGCTACATGACTACATGAAGAGGCCAATCAAAGGGGAACAAGGAACACAGAAGTTGTAGTAAATTACTGGTGTGATACAGGAGTGAGTACATTGGCCATGAATAATTTCACTCCTGAGGATAAGCAAGCCTGAGAAAAGGGAAGGGTAGAAAAAGAGATACGAGGAGGGTGCTACCAACAACAAAATACTACTATAGTCCCTAATTACAGTAATTATAGCATAAATAGGAATACTCCTCTCTGGTGAATGACATGAATTCCTGGTACTCACCTCAGAGTGCCCTGGCTCAAATTCTTGATCCCAGGATCACTACTGTGTTGTCACTAGCACTGATGAGACCAGAGCAAGACCCTGCAATCCTAGGCAAGCGGGTCACCCAACAGACACAGCGCTGATGGGCCATGGCTACATTAGACACTGCAAAGCAAAGGATGCCAACAGGAGAGGATGTGCTGTGCGGAGCAGCTGCTGCCATGAACCCAATTGTCACGGGACTTGTATTTTAAGGGTTTTGCTTCTGTGTAGTTCCAGCGTGGTCCTGTGGACAGGAGCACATGTGGAGCAGAGTATGGGAAGAGCACTTCTGGAGTGTGTTCTCCAGTTTAGTGTCACGTGGCAGGCATTGGTGCCTGTGCTATGATACCACCCCATGACACAAATCGCAGTACTGTAAGCCAGGAGATTTTCTGAAAGGATAAAGTCTAAATTACACTCTAAAACACAGCGAAAGTAGGTACATCATAGGGAAGGTACAACATCATCAGCGAGGTGCGGAATTCACTCCGGTAAAGAAGAGGGCAAGGAAGCAATAGTGGCAACATTGTAATAAGGGTGTATGGGACAAGGACCCTGAGAGGAAAAGAAGGCAGGGCAAGCTTTGGAGATTTTAGTAAATGGCGAAATCTGTCTGCAACTGTTTCTCAAGATGTGTGTTGGTAACTTCCAGGCAGAAGTAAAATAAAATAATAATAAAAATATAATTAACCTTATTTCGAAATTCTATGTTGAAAAGTGTTTCCTAAAAAAACCAAACTCAAGTTATGATGCAATAAATTAACTCTACTCAACAAAATGAATACAACAACATATTTCAGTCCATGTCCAACTGCAATCTACAGTGTTTATTTACACAAAAGATTTGCCTTAGATCGCAGACCTGTTTTCTGAAGCAGCATTTAGGAAAACCTTTCTGTAAATACTGAAGCAGCATTTTAATGTTATACTATCTGCTCTTTACTTTAAGAAAATGTTCTGTAATTTTTAAGTATGTGAACAAAGGTTTTGTGAAATCCTGTTAGGGTATTAGATGTGGTAGGAAAACCATCAATCATTTCTGCAGCCTGGTGTTCACATCCACAACTTAACTCAATAAAGACTGTTTTTAGTTTCTATTAAGGTATGAATATTTTATGTATGTAACCACATAAATCAGTGAGAATACTCATATGTGTATATACATGGATCATACCATGTATATGTTTCTTGAAAGAATGCACTGAAAACAATCAATAAATTGGAAATAATGGCACTATAAAAGTGAGCTTCTTGAAGCTTACAGAAATTACAGGAGACATTCAAACCAAACATCTAATTTTGAACTTTTGAGAGTTTTGAGAGATTTATGCCATGCAACTCTTGTTCCACTCTGTATTTTTTCTTTGCGGATGCACGACTCAAAGACACTGTGGCTGCATCATGACATTAAAATGACTTTTTTATTATTATATACCAAATGTATTGGCATGCCTGAGAAATTGATTTTAAACACCAAGTGTTAGTAACTAGGAGACTCTGTTTTACCTTCACTAGCGCTTCCTCACTTAAATGTACTTGAAACACTGAAGAAGAGGATTGTGGTGCTTTCCTTTTTTTTTTGGGGGTGTGTGTACAAGGTAATGTTTGTAGTGTAATTACATTAAAAAAATCTTTTACATCACAGAACTAAAACTGGATTAGTTATTTAAGCTTTGAAAGTCTAAGATACTCATCTGTGTTCTTCCTGATATGGTCATTTTTAGCTCCAAATTCAGGTCTCACATTTCATCTCAGAGCCCTCAAGAGGTACTCTGGTTTTCTAAGCAACAATGTACTAAGAAATCTCCGTACTTGATAAAGAGTCCTTTTGTGTATCATCTCTTTTTTTCTTTCAACACTAAACATTCTAGTTTGCCAACAACAAAAAAAGTATTGTTTGATCATCTCTTTAGTGTAGAGATTCTCCCATAATAAAGACAACATCTTCTAAAATACCTATGTGACTGTACTGATCAAGTGATTACCTGAATAAAACACCCTGCTGATTACATTGAATATTCAGTTAACTTATTTACCCTTCAACAGCTAGAGAATACAATGAAAGAAAACCCCACAGGAACTCCCGATAAAGATACTTTATCAAGATACTAATCAAAGCTAGAGTATCATGAACAGGTACATCAACCTCTCAGTAAGTTTACCTTGATATTTCCACAAAATGTCATTTGCAAAACCATCAGAAAAAAAAAGGAAAAGGATATATCACCGTATCATGCCAGGGTTTGGGGGAAGCGAGGGAAAATGGGAGTCTGCTCTCAGGCACACAGAAATACACAGCACACAGTGCTTTTCATGCAGGTCTTTCTGTTGCACTTCCAATTTGTGAAAGGGAACTTTTAAATACAAGAGTGATTGTGCTTTGTAAAAAGAATATTTGGAAATGCTTAATGGCAGCTACAGCATTGAGGACATTGGAGTTCTGCAGCTAAAACGGTAATTCTGAAGTCCCAGTGCAATTGCAAATTTAACAAATATATACTTTTAATGAACCAAGAACTAAAATAACAATTACACAATACCTGAAAGATCTTAATGTTGACTAAATCTGACATTAAAGTTTGTGGCTATTTAGTCTTTTATTACCTTTAGTGCATTATTTTAAATCACAGCACACAAATCCATCTCAAAGTTCTTTTTGCCCTAAGACCTGTATTGCAACTCTTTTTTTCTCTAATTGAAAAACTAAATAATAACCTCCCTGAGACTACCACATATCAAATCTCAAAGAGAAGAGGACAAAGTGCCATTTAGGAATTCTTAGACACCGGTAAAAGCAGCAAACATCTTCTAGTTCAGAAGAGTTATTTTGGCCAATATCCCACTGGGCAGAGTTGGGAAGGGGGGATACAAGCCTTGTGGAGGACAGATAGTTGTATTCAGCCTCGAGACAAGCTCCTGACAGCCTTTGAAAAAGCTGGACACACAACTCTCCAGTTATCAGCTGTGTATCTATGTAGAAACAGGGGCTCAAAGCACCTTGAGAAACAAGGTGCTGCTCCATGTCAAGAAGTGCACTGAATTTGGTGACATTATCTGAAAAAAAAAATAAAAAAAATTAAAAAAAAACCCCAACCACTGATGTAATTACAAGCCCAATAGCCTCTTTCTCCAAAGTCTCAGATACCAAAGGGAGTGTGCAGAAGGTGTTTCACTTTTCACTGAAGCCCTGGAGAAGAGGTAAAGCCTGGGAGGGTTTGAGTGATTATCATCCACCGTACGCCTGCAATTACTCTGCTTGGCTTGGTTTTGATTAAAAGGTTGAGAAGTATCATAGCTCAAGTAAGCAGGAGACAATTGTAGTAGCTGACAGATAAACACTGATTCAAAACTAACCTGCAAGACACCTCTCAAACCACATTAATTAAGTCTGACAGGAAGTATGGTGTTTCTTCTTAGGAACACACAATGAACACATCCAGTCAGAGGCTTCTTCTCTTATTTCACCCTGCCAACAGAGGTGACACTTTCCTGGTCAACTTTTGGTTTATAAGATTAATCCTTTGGCAATTAAACACATGCTAAGCATATTTTGGCACAGAGCCTGGCTGACATTCTCAATGAAAAAAACAGTTATTTTAGACACAACTGTAAGTCACAGTTATTCACGTGTACTTGAATTAAGTATTAAAATGGATGCAGATGTCCTCAATAAGCTATAGTTGTCTAACTATCTCTGATTTCACAGGACTGCACCACCAACAGAAAAAAAACTTGTTTGAGGGACACAGTGCATTTCTAAACTTGTCTGAGGGACACAGTGCATATCTACAATTAAACACAACACCCAACATCCAAACCAGCAGCTTCCACCTTGGGATCAGTTTAACTACCTTACTGCAGTACTGAGTGCAGGCCATTAAGCCTTGCTTCTGATTACCTCAGGCATGGTAGTGAGCTTATGTGGGTGGGTTACCTTTGATTTGGGCAGTAGCTTGGGTACCTCTACATCAAATTATTTTGGGATTAAACACATATATGGATCTACCCAGAGTAGAAGTATCTAGAGAAGAAGCATCAAAACATGTTCCAAAAATTTATAAATGAAACTATTTAAAGTAACAATCCTATGATAAAACAGAAAAACTAATAAAAGTAACTAAAAACCCCAACCCTTTTAAATTCAATATCAACTTTATT
>JANHFX010026312.1:0-55747 GCA_027560015.1 Chloroceryle amazona
AGTAGACTGCCTCAATTGTTTCCAGGCAGTCATGTGAGACTGGTTTCCCTGTTGTTCCACTAAGGAAAGATGCTGGAGTGACAATGTTAGTAACTATTATTTCAACATCCACTTGATATTTAAGAAATCTTTGTGGTGAAAGCCAGTGCCCTCCCTTTTTCAAATTTTATTTCTGTTCCCAGTTGTTCTAAGAGGTTGTGTCCCAGTAAAGGTCTTAAAAAGTGTGCCTTTTCATTCTGACTAGCAGCCCCATTAACTGTTACACAATCATCATCCAGGAGTATCAAAGCTTGATTTAAAACTGAAAATGTTGCTCCAGTATCCACTAAAAATTCTACCCCTTGCTGCTGTTTCCCTAGCTTTATCATAACCAGTGGATCTGCTAGGGTAGATTCCCCAGGTCCCCGTCAACCTTCTTTCATCCTGACTTTTCCTCTGTGCCTCTTAGGGCATTCAATTTTCCAGTGTCGCTCCTGTTTGCACCATGAACATTGATTCCTTCTCAAAGACTTCCTAGGTCCCATATTCCCAAATTCTTTGTTTTCCTGTAATGCCGCTACCAACACCCACTTATCTTTTCTCCTATCTTCCTCCTCCCTATTCCTAAATACTCTCCATGCTTCATCCAGATTCCTGCTCTCTGTCAATTTTAACTTCCGCAACTTCCTCTGAATATCACTTGCTGATTGCCCAATAAATAAAGAATTCCTGTCTCCGACCTGGGGTCTAGAAGGGTTTGTCATCTCATAACATCTCATAATTTGTCAAATGGAAAAAACAGAACTTTTATTAAAACTGGTTCCCCGTGTGGCCCCACTGCCTCCCTCAGGGGTGCTTGTAACACCACTTGGTCTTTCTGAGTGTGGGACAATACTGGGCTGCTGAGGGGTGTCCCTGGGTCAGTCTCCACTACTCTCTTTGTGCAGTGTTTCCAGGGATGGACGGTAATGTTCTAGCAGGTAGCAGGTCTCCCTCTCTAGGGTCCCTTAACTTTTCTGAGTTAGTACATCTTTGCTCTATGCTACATGTTGAGCAGCAAGCACCTTTTCATATCCCCCCCCCCGCCCCCCTACCCCTTTCTCCTGCTTTATTTTCTCCTTTTTTTTTTCTCTTGTAACTCCCTGTTTGCCCTGTCTCCCGCCTCTTGTCCTCCCCAATTCACTCATCTCTTAAAGGAGAAGAAATCAGGGAGGGAGTCGCTGTCCTTTCTCTGCCTGTGTTGTCCATGCTCTTTTACTCTCTCGCTTATCTATCCCTTCCCAATACTAACACAAAAAGATCACTTGAAACTAGCCCTGAACATGTCAGTGCATTAATATACAATCCAAAAGGCTAATCCTTAAAATTTCTCTGTTCTGTGATTGTTCAGAACCCATCAAAAAATAACACAAACCAAAATACAGTGATACAAACACACTCAAAACAATACTACAAAAAACAATAACCAGACACTAACTTAATTCAAAGGGGTCTTTTACCCCTATCTCATTTTCCTTCAACTAATTTATACAAGGGCCACCACTGATTGCAATACTTTACTAGATTTTTCCCGTTTACAGTACTTCACAATGGTCCTTCAATTTCTTTGCAGTGGGCTAAAATACATCCTAGGCGGCTTCTTTTCAACACTCCACCACCTTGTTTATTTCCCATATTTTTGAACTCCAGTTTAATTTGCTACAATGATCAACAAAACCTGGTCCAGGGCAAAATGCTGACAGGTGTGTTTGCCTCTTGGTGATTACACCTGAACCCCTGAGCAGTTGCCTAAGCAATAGCCCTGCCTTCCAGGAGAGATAATACAGTCAGACAATAAAACTTTTGTTCCCTAATTAGTACGCTACTGATTCTTTAGATTTTCTAAATTTCCACAAAGCACCTATCACTCATACTATACACTCACACACATAAGGGTGCTTTTACACCTTTCACTTACCAATTAAAGCAACAGTTAAACCTTTATCATAAATCATAAACCCTTAATCCTTCTCCATAATTCAAAGCATGAACCAAATCATGACATACGGTACTGAATCTGGCTTATCTCTGGAGGCTCCCCTCTGTTCCTGCTTAGCTCATAGTTAGTCCCCCTTATCTATACAAACCAAGGTTACTCAAAACAGTCTATCAGGGTTAGTTCCTCCTATCTATACAAATCAAGCTACAGCTGCAAAATTAAAAGACTACAGCACTTATGGCTCATTGAGACCCTCTGGATAAGGATTAGGGGAATGGAAAACAAAGGACATGTGTAGTAGGTGTCTACTGCTGATCCTCCATCCAGGATGTAAGCAGTGATGAGGTATCCTATAGACAATTAGAACAAATTTCAGTATTGGTAGCCTTTGTCCTTACGGAAGATTTCAACTTCCCAGATGTCAACTGGGAATATCATACTGCTGTGATGAGCAGCTCTTGGAAATTCTTGAAGTGTGTAGGATATAACTGTTTTTCAGTGAGCCAACTAGGAAAGATGCCCTCCTAGTTGTGCTGCTTGTGAATAGTGAAGAAACTGGGGGGCATGTGATAATAGGTGGCAGTCTTGGCCACAGTGATCATGGAAGGGTTGAGTTTAAAACCGTCAGTGTAATGAGAAAAAAGGACACAGCAGAATTGCTACTTCAGGAGAGCAAATGTTAAGATATTCATAGAGCATTTATTATTTATTTAGTAGAGTACCCTGGAAATCTTCTTTTGAGGGCTTAAGAGTCCCCAAACTCTATTACCTGAATGTTCAGAAGTGCATGGGGCTTGCTGGGTTTCATTCTGGAGTTCTGAAGGAGCTTGAGGATGCTATGGCAGGACCCCTTCTTGAGGTCCAGACATCTTTGGAGTTTGGGGAGGTCCGTGCTTACTGGAAGCTAGCCAATGTTCCACTTTACAAAAAGGGAGTAGGCAAGACCCAGGGAGCTACAGACCTGTTATTCTAACCTCAGTTCCTGGAAAAAAAATATAGAAAAGATTATACTGGGTACTATGGAAAGGCATTTAAAGAACCAATCAGGCTTAATCAAGATGAGTTCATAAATGGGAAGTCCTGTTTAATTAGTTTGAAATCCTTCTATGTAAGGTCATTTGCCTAGTGGATTGAAGGGATGGTAGCAGATGTTTTCCTGGATTTTAGTAAGGCTTTTCATACTGCTTCTCACAGAATCCTTCCAGACGAGTTGTCCATCTGTGGGATAAGCAGGTTCATGTTGTGCTGAGTGAAGAACTGGGTAGAGCGCAGAGCTCAAAGGGTTATGGTGAACAGGTCTACATCTGACTGGCAGCCAATTACCAGCAGTGTTCCTTGGGGTTCAATTATAGGGATAGTTTTGTCCTACATATATTTATCAACAATCTGGATGCAGAAGTTGAATGCACCATTAGCATATTTGCTGATGATACCAAACTGGGAGGTGCTGTTGAGTCTCTCTCGGGACAGGAGGCCTTGCAGAGGGCTCTAGATAGATGGGAGCATTGGGCTATGATTAATAGGATAAAATTTATCAAGTGTGTCACCATATGCACAGGTCAAGGGCACTCATCCTAGATGACCTTTAAAGCATAATGGTGGGCATTAATCTGAGAACAAAGGCTCCAGCTCTGGCTGGGGGATCTGCACTATCTATCCCAAGGGTGGCCAATGCCTCCACACAGATGGATGCTGAAGGGGAGGCTACTCTGCAGACCTGAGTCTGTGGGAAGTGCCTAAACCTCCTGGGGCAAGGATGGGTGACACCTGCCTGCAAAAGTGTGCCCTGGTGGAGGAACTCTTGCAGCAGGTGTCTGAGATGCAGGAGATGGTTAATAGTCTGTGTTGTATCAGAGAGGCAGAAAAGGAGATCAACAGCTGGATCTAAAGGCAAGCTGCAATGAACCCACTGCCTATGGCCAAACAACAAGAAACTCCCCCACTGGTACGCCCAGAAAGGGGGGAAGCCAACAATGCTAATGATTAGGAATTTGTAGAGATAAGTACTATTAGGAGTAAGAGACCTCCCTCAAAGCCTGAGGTGTGCTGGCACCTTCACAACTCTGTAAACTGAAGAGGAAAAGAAGTTGCACTGGAGCTAACACAGACAGATCAGCTCCCCATATAACAACTAGTGCAACCAATAAAAAGTGATGAGTGATAGTAATAGGTGACTCTCTTCTGAGAGGTAGAGACACCCATTTGCCAACCTGATCCACTTAGACTCAGACTTAGCTGAAAAGTAAAATCACTGAATTACCGGAACACTACTGAGAAGGAAATGCTGAATGCAGTACTTTAGAGAAAGCAATTGATATAACTGTTAAAATTTTTCAGCTTCCAGTCATTAATTTAAATTAATGACTGGAAGTTGATAGCTCTTACTCTGTCTGGCATATATGTGTGTGGTTTTATTACAGAGAAATGCATGGTGTTCATAGTCTTCTGGAAGAGTCCAATCTCTCTTTTAAGTGTATGTGAGGTCAGAAAATTGCTTTGATATTAATTTTTTAGATAAACCATTGTTATGCTTATGCTTTAATATGCTTACAATAGTTTTATAGTCAAGTAAGATTGGATACTGTATACATTATCTGACTTATAAAATTCTATTCAGTGGAATTAAGTCATGGCATGCAGATAATTTTAAAGTATTTACTGGGCAGAAGAAAAAACAAGGGAGATTGATTATAATTAGAGGTGTTTTCAAAAGATTGGCTATTTTTTTATTACACAAGGTTAGTTTTTGAAACTTGGAATCCCAAAATCTACTTAAAATACAAATACCTGTAGTAATATAGCTTAAATAAAACAATTGCAAATTCCTTACTTGCTCACTTAAGTTACATCAAGAACAAATAATATGTTTTTCTAAGTTTTCTTCAAATGACATTCATACTGTCTAATAGATAGTAACAAAGAAACTGATAAAGGAAGATAGAATTAACTTGGAGTTTATGGGAATTTTGAAGTTTCTGGATAATTAATAAGTGTTTAAGTAAGTACCAAGATATCTAAATACAGGCTTAAGGTCTGTATTGAGATATATATATTTGCTATATAGTTTGAAGTGATTTTGTTATCTAGACTTTGTTTTAAAACCAAGCAAGGTCATCAATGACTGAAACCATGTGATCACTTCAGTGAAAGAAGTTGAAAGTGCCTTTTTCCAAATCCTGCCTCTCACAAGGATTAAGTATAAATACGATAGCATGATCTCTTGCTCTTTAAATCTGATTCCACTAATACCTCAGATGAATTGGCAAGGCTGAAAATACTCTGCTGTTCCCTTTTGTCTTTGTCTCTTTTGTGAACAGACATATGCTTTCTCGTCTACAAGAGAAGCTTTAATGTTTCTTGGGACCGCTGGATACAACTGAAATATAGAAGAAGGGCAGTTCAGGCCATTGGTGGAGAACAAGCAGAAAGGCTCACGATCAGTAGAGGAAACACTGATTCGTAAGCTTGTGCTAGATAACTAGTTATGACATTCCAGAGAACCAGATAATAGCTGTGTAATACCTACTTATGTAATATCCATTATAAATGCACTACAGTGGCAGTTCAGTGTGCAACTGAAATGGTCTTGGACTAAAAGGTGACAGAAGAAATCTTCTTACAAGCATTTAACTCCTAGAAGAACTGTTAAATGAAATTGTACCTGTATTCAAAGCCTAAATTAATGACACAACAGAAGCACGAAACACACAAAACTGTACCTATATTTATAATGGATGGGAAGCAAATGGCTGTGGTTAGGATTAACGAGGGACACTTAAGAATTTTCTTGAGGGAGGACCTGAGTAAGACCATGAATAGTTCAATGAATAGGACCACCCAGTCTGGAAAGTGACACACTTATTAACTAGGTTCAGAATCCAAGGCAGGATTCACATGTCACCATGAAACCTTGACTGTAGATTACATTTTTTAATTTCTGTCCAGACAAAGATGAGTACCTCAATAACAATCTACTTACTAAATGTAATTGGTCTACTTTTTATATTTGTCTTTCACTCTAGTCTTGCAGTTAAAACCATGACTTTAAGTCTTGCTGAATAAACCCTTTGCTTGTTTTTTCGAAGACATATGGTGCTGAAGGTATGGTGCTGTTTGGTGTGCTGTTGCATGCTTGCAAACATAGGCTGGGTTTTCCCTGAGAAAATGAAAGAATCTAAAGAAAGCATCATGCAATGGAACTCCCAAAAGAGCTGTATCTGCAAATATGTGTAGCATGGGCAGAAACTGGGAAATGGTTTGTGCCACACTGCATATGGTCAATGAGGGATGGGAGAGGGATGGTATAGCCAAGTGTCTACATTGAGTAAAAATTCCTTTTCAAAAGTGTATTGATTCACACTTTTCCTGCAAAAGCAGATAGATGTGTAACATGTTGCAGTTCAAAGAAAACCCAGAGTATCACAAGGGGCTGTTCCTTTAAGTAATGAAGATGTTTATATGCAATAAAATTAAAAGGAGTAGCTTTTAAGTTGCCTGAAATAAAGCTGAGTTAGCGTACAAGAGGTCTTATTAAAAAAGATTGACCAGTTTCATGTCTTCAAAAATGTCTTTATAAAGGACATCCAGGACAGTAATGGATTGCATACCTGCAACCACAGTGTCATATTTTATCTGTAATTTTATATTGTCCTATCTGATGCTTGATGGGAGCTGCATCTTCCAAGAAACATGCTTTTAACTTAGATGTAATTTCTTTTTGAATAGGTTAAAAGAAAATAACATTTATTTTTTCAAAGGCAAAAATATATTAATAAAAATTCCATTAAACTGAATTTCAAAGAGTAGATGAAATGATGTGGAGCTGAATTAGTAATTGAATATATGAAAACAACATTAATGAGCAGATTTAGATTGGCAGTCCTGAAAAAAAACAGAGCTGCCTCTTCAAAAAGAGAAGGGTCATTGGTTGAATTTCTCGCTAACATAATTGTTTTGTTCTGTGAAGTGAAAAAGTAGCTTTGCTTATGAGCATGTTTGACTGCGTTTTTGGTCATATTGCCCATGAACATGCCAGTAAAGAGGACACTACCTGTGAATTCCTTTCCTATATAAAAACTTTTTTCACAATTTTATCTTATCATTGACAAGGAAAAAGAGCAATGCTTTCCACATTTTCTGCTTTTCAGGGCAAATTCCACGAGTATCTTTTGAATGCATGTGCTGAGATGTGCAAAACTCCAGGATGCATAAAAGCATGCTGAGTGACTCTCCATCATATTCCAAAGGCCACGGCAGTCAGGTGAAGTCCCCTGTGAGCTAGAGGAAAAGCGAATATCGTGCTATTTTTCAAAAGGGTAATAACAAGTGCAAGCTCCTGAACCTAGGTCAGCCAATCCATGATATCAATACAGACTGGGTGAAGAACTGATTGAGAGTAGCCCTGCAGAGAAGCACTTGAGGACAGTGTCAGATGAAAAATTATGTATGAGCTGGCAATGTGTACTTACATCCCACAAAGCCAGTCATATCCTGGGATGTGTAAAAATTAGCATAGCCAACAGGTCAAGAGAGATGATTCTCCCCCTATACTCTCCTGAGAATGCACCTCGAGTACTGCAATCAGCTCTGGGGTCCTCAGTATAAAATAAATATGGACCGGTTAGAGCAGGTCCAAAGGAGGGCCACAAAAATAATTAAAGATGGAACACCTCCCCTGTGAAGAAAGGATGAAAGCTGGCATTGTTCAGCCTGGAGAAGAGAAGGCTCCAGGGAGACTTCATGTGGCCTTTCTGTACTCAAAGGTGGCTTATAAGAAAGACAGAGAAATACCTTTTACCTGGACCTGCAGTGACAAGACAAGGGGCAGTGGGGCTATACTGAAAAAGGATCAATTTAGACTGAATATAAGAATATATTTTTAATTATGATGGTGGTTTAGACACTGGAATAGGTTGTCCAGGGAAGGAAAATTTGAAAATTTAGTTCAGAAAAAATGGATCACATAAGTTTATTCCTCCAGCAGAATAGAAAACAAAATTTATTTTATTCTTTAATGAGTTTAGAGAGCCTTGTCACAAAAGATGATTGTTCACTAAATACTTAGTACACTTGAAATGTTTTGTTACTTGTTTAAGTAATTAAGGAGGAGTTTTGCTCTTTAGCAACTGTCATTTCTGAATTAGTAAGTTAACTTAATGCAATTGCTTCTGTGATGTATCCCTATTTGCAACAGGAAAAGTTGAGCATGTGATCATTAATTCTTTATAAATTGGCCATATTTATTACAAAGTATGGGTACATTTCTCTAAGGGCTTTTATGATTGTGTGGTTTGTTTTTTTTTAAACTTTATTAACAAAATACTGAAATTAATTACTGTTTTTCACAGAATCAATTTGACTATGTTTGTTATTCATCATAACCCACAGTTAATAAACAATACCTTTTTCAAACTCACCAGAGATTCACTTTGCCACTGGGTGAAAAGCACTTCCATATAACTTCAATGTCTTTTGACATGAATAGCTGAGACAATAAGCAGTAGTGCACTCAGCAGGGAATGCCATTTGTTGTTTTAAATACAATGTATGACAGAAATTTACTAGCACAGTGCAAAAGTCATTAACTGAGACTGAGACCTGGCTTATCTCCAGTGATTAGAGTGGAATTAAACCAGTACTAAATTTGGCCCATTAACTTCTGTACGGTTTCTGCTACACATAACTATAGATTCTGTATTCAAACATTTTATTACCAAGATGAATAGCCTCTCTCCTATTGCATTAAGAATCTAATAGCATTACAAAGAATGCCTGGCATAATGCAAAATGCATAAACTTATTAAAAATAACTAGTTTGACACAGAGGGTTGTGCTTCTCAGAGACTGATTTCAGACCCTGACTCAAGTCTATTACTTGCTGTACTGGCAAAATGTGAGAGATTCACGGAATCTCAGACAGACCCTGCCAGCTCTCTGTATACTGTCATACCTAGTATCTGTAAAAATCATCTGCAGGATATCTTTATTTTTCCAAGAAATTACTGTACAATTCTCATTCGTAGAACAATTAATGTTGCAGTATGACTGGAAGGTTATGAGACACTTCATGCTGCTTGGCTCAAAAGCTTTTTAAAAGAGTTTAATTTTGACAGGATTAGATGAAGAAATAGTTGACTTAAATGTAGAATTTCCATTCTTTATGATATTAGGTTCCTATTTATAATATTTCACAAGAAGATATGGTCCCTCTTGAGACAGAGTGACTGTTTAGATGGACCTTCAGGAAAGTGTATTTTCCTGACATCACTTCTAATGGTGTTGATGTTGGTTTTCAGTGCTGTTAACTCTGCTTTATCTTCAAAAAGTGAGTTGTTTTCATTTAGTTTTCAAAACAGCTTATCTGCATTGCTGCAGGTCCTGTATTTCTAAGCAGAGCAATGCATAACTGTAATGGTTAGCAGGGAAAGAAACAGAGGGTTCTGCATAAGGAATGAGCTCAAGAGGCTTACGAAAATGAGCCTGTTACCTCTCAGAGTATGCACACAGGTTTTTAATCAGTGTCAGATCAGTTCTTTTTTCTTAGAGTAAATTCTGTTTCTCTTCTGCAGAAAACTGCATGTTATCATTCATATCTCAGAGGTAAAATGCTGCTGTTCCTATTTTACAAAAATTTTGTTTATCTGTACATAACTACAGAGGAACCAGAACAAGGGCAAATCAGTCCTGTTGAATAATTCCTGCATACACTTTTATGCATGGTCATTTCTTTAAGCATACATTTTCTGATAACTCATTATTTGGTTATGAAGTAATACAGCTGGTGTTGCCATTTATGATATTGTAATGAACAACAGCAATGTATTGATTCTTTACCTGCTTGCCAGAGTGTAAATTGTGAGTATTTGTTCAACTGTAATAGGGAAAAGAATTTATTTATGCAGTTTATCACTGAATTCTACACAAACATGTTTGTTTCTCATCACTTGAATGAAAATAAAACTAGATAGCCCCCAGTTGACAAGACTATCTGGTATAGATGTGCAAGGCAGTTGACTTGTGCTGATCTTACCTAGTAATTCATCAAAACCTTCTGAAAAACACAGGATTTATTTTCCAAAACCTTCCTTCAACTGTGTTGGAATAAAAAAATAGGAATACAGCCAAACCCTCTGTAATGCCATTCTTCTGCATGCACTTATCACTACCATTTTATGATTCTATATTGTTCCTAAACATTATATTTCTTCTTGGAAATAGATTGAGCAATGTAATGTATCTCCACTGTTTCTACTTTGATTCAGTCTAATTATTAAGCACTATAAAACAGTCTTGCTATCATTGGGGATAAAAGGAAATTAATACATTATTTTCTACAGCTAGAGAGAGGAATCAAGAATAATTGGTAGTTGTTAAAAAGAAACTCTTTCAGCTGGTCAAAATTAGTAGTTTATAACATCATATTTTCTAATAACAATTGAAGAAGTTACTGAGCAGCAGAAAAATGGAATCTGACTACAATAGGCAGAAAACATAGAAGAATAAAGGTCCCCTTAAAATGACATTGTTATAGTTGCAAATTAGGATTGAACTCACTCTTGCCAGCACACCATTGGAGCTGTGCTATAAATCTTTAGATTTTGAGAGAATCAGTTTTTATATTTTTAAAATCTTTATTCAGTTTCACGAGGGAATGCCCTTAAAGAATTCAACAGTGTGGTCTAAGAAATCTTCACATTAAAGATCCTCTTTGGTGCATGGCAAAAAAAGAGAATATTTGGCCCTGATTAAAAACATAAAAAAATGTCTGTTTCCAGACATTAAAAAAAGCCCATCTTGCAGAATTTCATAGTCTGATGTTGTGGCTTAATGGCCAATGTTTGTTACAGACAGCTTCTGTCTTACATGTTAATAATTTTTCCATCTGTGCACATTTCAGTAGGAAAAAAAATACATTTCATCAGATGCCTTTTGAGTGTCATGATATGTTCCTATGCCAAAATCATTCCTTAAGTACTAGAGACCTTAGTTTTGCTTAAAGTATTTTTGGTCAGTGCAGCAAATATTGACACTTGAGTGCAGGTGTATATTTATGCATATGAGCCACACTGGCAAATGTTTAAATAAGTGACTCTCCTATACAAATATAATTTAGCCAAATGTATCTGGTATTTTTGTTTTGTTTTAGAAAACAGCTGTGTGCAGTAACTTGGATTTTGGAATTTAAGTAAAAATTTTGTCAGGATGTTAGATAAGTGTTATGAATCTGTTCATGTGTGCTGCCTCATGTCATGTAAGATGTGTGCCCTGAAAGCATAATTCCTGAATCACATACAAAATCTGTTCTTTGCACTTAATACTTGCCTCAGAACTGTATGATACATTAGGTGAAACTGAAGTCAACAGTAGGAGGGGATAAATTCTGCCTTTTTATGCATACAATATGGTTTCATTACTACTCTGTTACATTTATATTTTACTTCTGTCATGTAATTTTATCTAATATTAGGGGAGTAAAACATTTCCAATATTGCAGGTACCACAAATCTCTGATTAAACTCAGAAGAAAAGGACCTGAAAGGACCTAGAGGAAGGAACAGAGAGGGGGGCATAAAACTGCTAGACAGAGCTGTGGCTAGTATGTGAGAAGTAAATCTGATAAATAAGGGGATGCATGAACTTCAGTAAACAAAGTTCCATACCTGAAAACTAATACATTGATATTTTGGCAATGACAAAACAAAGAAGAAATGGGAGATTAAAAAAACAGCTTGATGAACAGACTGCCTGATGCATCTTTGCTGAACCAGATAGGATGAAGGCCATTAGAAGGAAGTCTGGAATAAAGAGAAATCAATTGCTTGTGATGAATGCATGGACATGGGTTATTTGGCTTGATTGAATAGAGTACTTTATCTTGAAAATGTTTTGTGATTAGAACCGCAGTGATGACAACACTACATCAAACAAAAGAAAGCTTCATTACTTTAGAGGAAGTCGGCAAAGAATATTAGACGCATTCTTCCAAACAAAGAATGACTTTCTGAAGGATTTCCCACAAGATTTTTCAAGGCCTCTCATGCAAATTTGTAATCAACTGACTAAAGATTTTCATAAATTTTGATGAACCAAATTGTTGTCTTTTAGCTATACATAGGTACTATAAAATGCAATGTTGCAATCTGAAATACTTCTGCCTGGTGAATTATCACAAACTTGATAATAATTCTCCATGCCTAAATTTAAATTTTCCTTTTTGATCCACAGTTAAAAACTAAATTGAATTCATATAGGCAGAAGTTCAAGAGCTGTAGAAAAATACACATGCTTATATGCTCCTCTTTTCATTGTTATCAGCAGTGTCTTCCGGTTGTTTGTTTTCCTCTCAAAACAGAAGCAGTTTTCAGACTGCTTTGTGCCTGCTTGCAGTCCTGGGAGTGATATTCAACATCACATGCTTGTAGTCTGTGTACTCAGTCCTCAGCAAGTTGACACTCCCACCTCCACTTGCAAACAGGGCATAATTCCTTAAAGCTAAACTTTCAAAGTAAATATAACCTACTGCTTTACCTTAGAAGAAAATGCAGGAAATAATGTCTTGTAAAGCCTGTCTGACATTTGATATAGACGATTCCCTGCTGATCTCTGAATGAGTTCAGGTCTGTCTTTTGGTTACAGCAACAAAGTATGCTGGAGAAGCAAACAAAAAGCTCAACTGAAATATGGGAACAGCAAGAGGTTAAAATAGTAAGTGCAAGAGGTTGAAGCAGTGATAAAGAAAAGGACAAGGAAGGCAGAATGATAGGAAAGCCATTGGATGCCATGGCCAGTGACAGGATGAGGAGTAAAAAGAAGAAACTTAGGGTGGTGTGAAAGGAAAATGTAGTTGCACAGCTTGATCTACAGAAGTCAAGGACATAGCTGCGTAGCCTGGTATGACAGCAAAAAAATAGCCTAGGAAGATTCACCAGGAATTAATTTTATTACAGTATATTCTTCTGTCCTCATTCCTAAGTGGCCTTTAGCATAGACTGCTGTAGTATGTGTATTAGCAGTCTTGGATGTGAAAAGTATATGCAGATTTGAATCTATCCTTGTGTATGCTTCTAGCACTTGTAATGGATTTCCATATTATTTTGTTGTCCAGGAAACAGCTGTGAAATCCTCTTTAAAGCATTCCTCTTATATTCTCTTCAAGAGTCCAATTACTCAGACTATTACTCAGAAAGTAATAGTCTGTCAGTGCTTGGAGTATTAAGTTTTTGCATTGTCAAAGTCTGCTTTGTTGCACTTAACAATCTTAACCTTGATGACAACCCCAAACAGAGTCTGTTCCTTTTGGAAATGTATTGTCAAACTTGAGAACTGCATTAAAAAATCTGTTCTAAGGGAATGATTAGAAGATGAAATTAAGCATTCTAAAGCTGAGATATAAACTATCTGTACATTCTTGCATGGTAATTTATTTTTTTTTTCTGAAAAGTGTGTCCTACGCCCAAAAGTGTCAGTTAGCTATGGAGCCAGATATGTAAGAGTATCCTCAGTGTGAAAGCCTCACTATTTAATGCCTCATAATTGATTTTCAGGAAAGAACTATTATTTCTATTTTACAGGCAGCACACTGAAGCATAAAGGTGAGTGCCTTGTGCAAAGCTGCACATGAAACCTATGTTACATCAGATAACTAAATGTCCTGGAATAGCCACTGGACAGATGAACACTCTTCTGTTAATATTGCATGATTGGGATAGCTTCAAATAATAACACACAGGCATATGTGCACACACAGACTGAAGCCCTGCTCTGGAAAGATTTGTGTGCTGTTTGAATGTCACTAAGCCATGAGAAAGACAAAAATTAAATATAATAGAGACATTCTATATTATGTAATCTCCTGTCCTACTGTGTTGACTTGAAATTAGTGCTTTTTAAACTATGACACTGCTTAACTGAAACTCTCTTGTTCAAACTTCATACATGAATGGTGGTAGATAAGAAAAAAAATAAACCACACGTTTTAATCCATTAGAAGATAAAGTCAATGTGTGTGCCATGAGAAGTATGTGAGGCAGCAGCACAGATCCTTCATTGCCTCCAAGAGAGCAACTCAGATCACTATCTGAATTGCAAAGTTGCAGTAATTGTTCCAGAATTAAACTATAATTTTGTGTCCTCATATTTAAATAATACACTCAAGTTCATTGGCCTGAATTTTTTGTGTAGCCTTTCTTGTTTAGCGAACACCTTAAATATCTTAGAAGTCAAAAACCACATGGGACTATTTTTAGTTTAAGCTTTGCTGCAGAAAATACGATATTATTATCAGTTCTTCTTGTACTTGTCTCTTTGCTTGTGTCAATAAAACTGTATCACCTGAGGAAGTGTTCAGAAGATATTTTTGGTTCACACAAAAGAGATGGAAGATTTGCCATATTTCTAACCTGAAGTGGTTCAATATCTGCTCTGCTCCTTAGCTTAGTCTTCCTGGGAAATATGTCAATTAATTTTGGGGTTTTTTTTGTAGACGGTGGTCAACTTTGACACAAACATGGTGGCTGGGATTCTGCTTCAGATTGTTACCTGTGTTTACATGTCTACAGTGGAGACAATTGGATGTGAGCTATGTCTGTAAGCTCCTGGTAATATCCAACAGCAATAGATAGTTAATAAGGTCAATGAAGTAAGGAGAACTATTCAAATCTAGGCATCTAATTTATGCTGAGATGAACAGTTGCCTCGAGTCCACTGTTGACTAGATCTTCATCTGTTAAAAGCACCTAGCCTGCTAAAACTTACACTGTAGTTACCTAAACCTGAATGTCTGAATGTAGACCTGAATTTTGCTCAAGGAGCTAGTCTCATAGTTGCAAGCATGTGTGATCTTCTGTTGGGGCATGCTTCAGTCTATTGTACATTTGTAGTGAGCTTAGCCCTGTGGCTGGTCTGACAACTCATAATCAGAGGAAGAACAATTCCAGATTTTAGTCACTTTTTGAAGGTCTACATCTCATGCTGCTGTTGAAGTATTAGAAATAAAAATCAAGGCTATAATAAGTCCAGGCATACGGATGTCACATTGTTTGATCTCAGAAGTTCATAGTTTTGTCAGGGCTCAGGCCTTCGGTATTACTTCTTTTCAGACAGTGGCCTCCATTTAGAATGCCATAGACTGTCTTCAGGATAAGCCCAAGGAGAAAGGAATGGTTAATATATCTGTTTCCTCTCTCATATGTGGTGTTTCTTCATTGTCTAGGGAACAAAGAAGGCAGCAGACGCAGTTTTCAGCCATTTTCAACAGACATAGTCAAAACTGCAGCATCATCTACTGACTTAAAAACAAGACTTTGTTATTAAAGTTTTGCTTCTTCTCCAAAAGAAAGGATTGACAAACTTATTTGTCAAAATCAAGTTGGTGCATTAGTTTTTGTGTTATCTAACTGATTTCACTGTAGTTCCATTAAGGAAAAAATGAACATGAGTAGAATCAAGTCACTTTGGTACATGAGTACTAGGAAATGGAGTGGAACATGGAGAGGCCACAACAATCACAAAAATGTTAAATGAACGTAAAATTACAACAGATTAGCTCAAGAAGAACTCCAAAATGATATCAGTTCCCCTGTAAAGTAGATTACTGTGAAAATCATGAAAGACAAGAGATACAAAATGGGTAATACTAAGAGTATATGATTGTGATTTAATGTTGCAAGTGATGGCTAAAGACAGGAAATATGAAATAGTAAAAATAATGCAAGAATTTATAAAAGACAGATAAAGTTAATAAAGGAAAGAATCACATAAATATGCAAAATGGAGAACAAGTCTGTCTTACGGAAGAAATATCTAAAATAATCTAAATGTGATCATAGCTTTAAGTATGCATGTGCAGTGAAGTGAAGGTCCTTGTGATTTATTCTGAAATAAATGATTAGTGGATATACAGAATTTTTATAAGGCAGGTCATTCAGTTTACAATAGTTCCAGTGGAGATAAAGCATGTGACCTTTCACAGAGAAACTTGAGAAAATGAAGTAATAATCAGAAAACAACTCTGTATCTACTATAGGTTTGCTTCATCTCAACTTTTTTTGGTTATGAAAGCCAAAGAGGAGACTTTTTAAAAAATTTATCTTACTAGTGTTTTATGATTTTTCAAATATCAGTAGGTATTTTTAACATATCTCTTGTGAAAACATATGAAGAGGGTCCCTCCGGTGAGCCGGCCAAGTAATGACAATCACACCAATATGGCTACATATTGTCCTCATTTATTCTCGTACGCAGTTTGCTTATATAGTCTCCTAAACTGTCCATGGGTACATTCACTACTTTCATTGGATAGCAGTTACAAGCACACATAGTAAACTCTGAGCTAATTGGTTACATGCATCCAGGTGCATGTTCTCTACACACTTCTCTTACAGTTAATACAGCTCGTTCACATTCCATTCTCCTGCCTGCTCAGGGCTAGGCTTCCCTCCTTTCTGCCCTTCACAGTGATCTTAAGAACACTCAGGACTCACGACAACTTAGCCAGGGTTGTCCAATCCCTAAAGGGCCATCGCAATTCCTTGTTCAACAAGGAATTCCCCTACAAACATACATATAGATAATGATTTGGTTTTGTTTTTTTTTTCCTACTGTTATCCTGTTCAGATACGAATGTTGTCTTCTAGGCACAGAAATATTGAATATATTTAGTTTTTTAAAGACCACAAAAAAAGTGGAAGTCCACAATGTACACTAGAGCTGTCCTTATCCTTGCAGAAAAACTTTGAGAAAACTCACCAAGTATTGCTTATTAACAGTAACGCAACAACTACACTGTCATCATATGCAGCTTCCAAAGGTGTAGACATCACTAGGTGTAAAGTACTTTTATGTTTAACATTTTGATTAAAATATCTTTTTAATAAACTCATCCAGCTTTCACAAAACCTTTTCTGTATGTTTGTGGAGGGCTAAAGTCTTTAGTTTCCCTAGATAAAATACTCTTCCATCATTATTATAATGACATGTATGATTCTATTACATATATTGTGTGTGTGTGTATATATATATATATATATAACGGGTCTTTTCCAACCTAGATAATTCTATGATTCTATGATATTATCAATATGAACACAGGAAATGGTGATATGAATCGAAACTATTGAATTGAAACTCTTTACACAAGTCAAGGAGCTTAAATCATCCTATTTATATAACAACATAAGATCTCATTTTACTTTTCATTTCATTGGAGTACTAGAGAAGGACCCAACATGCAAATCAGTATGCATGCAGCAATTATTTCAGACAGTTCAGAATATTTTACACATTTCTTGTTCTTTATCTTTCCTCATAAATTACTCAAGGTATAGAAATTATACTGAGCACTGTGCTACTCCATCAGGGTATCTCTGAAGATATTCCAGAGTCATGTCATCGTAATTTAGAGCAGAAAATGCTTCACTGTGCTCTCATAGTTGTTTTAAAAGGGCAGAATTATATGTTTATTTGTAAGAAATGTGGTCGTTCTAATTTAGTTTGCTTCCTTCAAAGGTCAGTATATAATTAGATAAATAAATATAAATATAAATGCTGCAAGACAGTATTTCCATAGAGAAACTGATTTTTAGCAGGAAGATTGGTTGTTCAGCCGTGTCCATTTCCATGTTCCCAGTGATATGCCATACAATAAGATTCTCCTAAATGTGAATTTACTAAGTAAGGATTTATGACTATATACTGCTATAGCTGTTGACCTTCAGTCATACACTCAACACATGAAATCTGAATTACTGTAAACTGTGTTGAGCTTTATAGTGAATCATTCCTCAAGCATAACAGTATAGGTGAGGGAAGGGCCTAGATAATATCACAGTAAATAACTTCTCTGAACATAAATCAACTGCATTGTTACAGTGAATCCTTACGGTTTCCTTATAAAATTTCATTAATATAGAGAATATAAGACAAGACTTGTAGTAGTGGTGGGTCTGACTGCTAGGCAAGAGCTGTGACAGTAATGTTTTTTTCCCAGTCTCATGGGAGCTCTGTGGAATCTCAACCTTGCTCTTGAACTTATCTACACTGCAACTGTCCATCTTGCTTTCCCCGTCTGTGGCCCTGACCACTTGCCATGCCCCAGAACCTACCTTGTCGCTGCTGCCTCACCTGGACATCACCAGCCTGTGGCTACTCCTGGCCTCACTCTGCTGGACTTGTGGTTCAGTGAGACTATGCTCACCTGGGAAGGGCAGGGGACATTATGTAGCCATTTGCATGAACTGGATCCAAGTTAGCACAACTGTTATCATAAGCCTGGGAGCTCTAACCAACGTTTTATTTTAGCAGAAGAGGCAAAAAGTGACCAAACACTAGAATGAACCTTGAATAGTTTTAGTGTGTTCAAGGAAATAGAAAGCTGAGCTATGCAAACAACCTGATGATCCTCAAATGCAAACATGCCCAGAAGCATCCTAACCACCTTGACTATGGTGCCAACAATAGCAACAGCGCATGAGAAGACAACCGCACCAGTAGAAACAGTCACCAATAAAGTATTCTCTACCAAATCACATAACCTGTGAAAGTAAAGAAATTTCAGAGAGAGTACAAGGAGAAAAGCTGTGGAGGGAACCCAGAATAAAGGAGAACCTGAGCAACTTTGGGGGATCCCAGGAGCCCCCATTACCTTGCCCCAGGATTTAGGATGATCTCTGCACCACCCATGGGGAGCCAGGGAACAGAAGACTCCAAGGGACTTATGACTTCACACATCATGGCTGGGATGGGTCCCTGTCAGTACACCCCATGTGTGGAAGCACTGTGACAACCCACCCAACTTTTCTCCTTAATGATGTCATCTTTTCTACAGAACAGGAAAGTCATGTAATCTGTAAAACTGTATACATACCTGTGATTGGAGAGTTTCAGTATTCAAATCCATTCAGTTTCCACAGTGTCATTTGGTCTTAAACTGTGACACACCCTTGACTCCATATTCTCCTCCCCACATGGAGGATCCTTTCTTTCCCCTGGCAGTTTGGCTGTTCAAATTTGGGGACAATGTTGAATTTTCTGCTGTAAGTTTCAGTAATTCCCAGTGCAGCAGGTTCCTGGCATATATGGAGGTTTTCTTTGGTATTATAAAGCAAATATCCCATCATACTAACTACACATTGTATTTCTGTCTGTTTGTCCTACTTGTGTGCTCTTTTATTGTTTCTTGCCATGTAAATAATTATTCTTCTTCCTGCTCCCTTACATAGAAATGTTTACATGAACATCATCTTGTTCCTTTATTCACGTAGGTTATTAGTGGGTTCAGTCATTGTGTTTTATGTAACTGTGAAAGTTTGTTATGATAGTGGCCTATCTAAAAATGAAGTAATGGTTCAGGATACTTCAGTGAGCATCTTGTTATCAAATGCTGACAAGCCTTGTTATTCTGTTACTCTGTATTCTGTTATTGTCCTACACATGGACATGCAGTACTTGATCCAATTTAAAAGTTAGATGTGCATGGAGAAGGTGTATGTTGGGCTGCAGTGGGAAGATGAGAGGATGGAAGGTGTTGTGCAATTTGGGAAATGTCTTTCCTTATCTCAGAGGCTGAATTTCTCAGGAACAAATCATCTCATTTTTATGATTTTTCTTTTATAGAAAGAATGTAATATAAAGAAAAAAATAAGGAATGATAATAATAAAAAATTGTAGCATGACTGTAGAAGACTCAGCTTTGATCAGAAATACCAGTGAGGGAAGGAGTCTCAAAATCGTGGATACTTAAGCTCAGTGTTCCTTATAGCTGTAGAATTACTTTTATATGAAATTTGACTATAGTTCTTTAGTAAGAGCTGGAAGAATTTGTGAGCTCTGTAGGGGCAAATGTTTCAGTTATAAGAGCAAAAGTTTATCATGTTAACACTTACAATGATTATGACAGTTTAGCTCAAACATCACAAAAAAATTTTCCTTTCTCTGAAACCAGGCATAGGAAAATAGTAGTTCGCTACCCAAATTCCCCCTCAAATCCTCAACAACATCAAATACAATTAAGATGCTGGGGAGGAAACTAGGGGTGGAAATTCAGTGCTAACAATCCTAGTTTTTATCATCTGATGTTCATTTGTTACCTGCCAAAATATCTGTACAATAGTGATTCCCAGCTTGCTAATCTGACAGAAGTTGACAAAGAAATCACGTTATGGAATAGAAAGAGATACATTATCACACCATGCTTTTTTAGATGTTATTCACTCTGATTATTTTCATAAGGCAGTTGTGTAATGCATTTCTTTAGAGACTCATAGCAGCTAGTCATAACAAAATATAACAAACACTTCAGTAGTTTTACCTCAACATTGCTTTTTCTTGTTGATGCTGAGCTCACTTTCCCTCTAGAAAGATGTAGCTCAATTTGTGTTGCAATAAATGTTTCTTGTATATTAATTTTTTATATAAATCTCATGGAACTGAAATTTGAACTCTATTATCATTTGAACTCACTGTTAGTGAGTGTGGAGATGTGATTCATTTTGAAATAAGTGAAGTGAAAATGTGGTTCTCCAAGGAACGTGTGCCACTGGCTCTAAAATGGATTACATTGATATGCTTCAAGGTCCTTCAGTACTCATTACAATTCTTTGTCCAAGTTATTTTTCATAGCAAAAGGGTTTGAATTAGTCTGTACTTAAAGCAAAAATAGAATTCTATGTTTTAGAACAAGTAAGATACAACAGTAGTAAAAGGACCTTTAAATACTTAATTTCTTGCAAATGGCAGCACATCCATATTTGGAGAGTGTTTCAAAAGTTATTTCATGCGAATGAAATAATTATTATTCTACACTGATTTATTTTCTAGTGTCAGCAATGCATTTCATTGTCGCAAAAAGAGCAATGTGTGAAGACAGTTTTGCTTTAAGTGCAGATGAACTTGTAGAGTCCTTCCAAGGGTCAAATCATCTATGTGAATACCAGCACCTTTCAAAAAAACGTGTTTCAGTTCTTTTAGTCTTTAACATACGTGACTGTATCTTGCAGAAATTTCAGAAAGCTTAAGGTATGCCTAGAATTTCTTTTCTACTTATTTGAGAAGGTTCACAGACTAGAATAGCCCTACAAACAAATGATAAACACTGTCACGGAGGCACCCACAAAACCAACAACAGCAGCTATCCAAAAATTAGGACTTAGTGGAAACAAAATTGCCCATTACTCCTTCTGACAAAATTAAATTACAAGATTGCATGTCAGTTGGGAATATACCTACTATAGAATTAATTTCTAAACTTTAAGGAATATTCTTTCTAGAAAGATGAAACAAAATGTTCATACACTCACTGATAAAGGAAAAACCTCCCACACAAGGGTGTTCAAAGGTATCACTCACCCGATAAGGTGGGTGAGACTGAGTCAGTCTGCAGAGATTCACTGAATCCATGGAAATATCCTCGGACAGCGTACCATATGTGCAAGGGGAGTGTCTGACGTCAAGGCCCAATTGCTCTCAAGTGGAACCCACTTAATTTGGCTCTTAGGGTTTATTAACCATTAGGTTAACCATTTATACCCTAGTCAATGTGTGCACTGTGGTCATTCTAATTAGCTGGGGGGGTGAGCCCATGACAAAAACAGGCTAAGGACCTGGACCTGAGGCACCAGTTAATTGCTGTGAGGTGCTATTTAGCAGTTGTAAGGTGCTGAACTAATTTTTATCAGGTCTCTGGCAAGCCCTGGGTTTTGTCAGCTTTCTGTCAGAGAGGCTGCACATGCCACAAACACCGCTGCAAAAATAATAGTTTCTATTAGTCTTTCCAAGGGGCCATAGGGAGATCTCTGCTAGGGCTCTTGGAGCTCCTCCCACCCTCCTCCCGCACTCCCCCGGGGCTGGCAGAGCCGTTTCTCACACTGCCCCTCTCAGCCCCGGCAGCGTTTTGCCCTTTCTTGGCCAGGCTTTCACCCATGGCTGAGGGGCTCAGCTGTGCCCGGCAGTGGGGCACAGCTAGTGTTACCTAGTAAAATTCCTGTAGTTGATTCCCAATTATAAACGGGTCAGCTAAATTTCTTCATGAAAATCTGTAGGTTTGATGTGGGATTCTGCTTGTTCTGACATTATTTGACTTACTGGATAAATGTTTTCCTGTTTTTTGAATACCCTGAGTTGAAATCAAAGCACCCAACCTATGTCTTTTTATTTTCACTTTAAAAGACAGATATAGCTATAATCTTAGTCTTTAATTTTCTTTATCATCCAATACCAGGTTGTGCCTGACACATTGCTGCAATTTTTTCTTCCTGCAGGAAGCAGTGAGCTATTCAGAAAAATTCCTTGATTTCACAGCAGGGTAGCATAATCTCTGTAGGACTCTTTTCTTTTTATTTATTTTTTTTTCATTGGGGAAAATCTCTTTCTGTGCTCCCTATGGTATCTTTTGCAACAGAGACACATTTACTTAACAGTTTTGTTATTATCACTGTTTATAAGGCTATAAGGACTACTAACATTCCATGGGGTGTCTAATTACCAAGCTCTTTGGCTTGCTTTGGTAAAACATTTCAAGAGACTATTTGAGGAAGCTGGTGTGACTGGATCCATCTGAAAGATTTTTACGTGAAACACAGCTCATGTCAAAGTGTAATGTGGGGTGATCTCCCCCTTCCTTCCACACACAAAAAAAAAGAAGTAAAACCAGAAGCTCTATTAATACCTACAGGAATAATTAATTTTCAAAGAATAAAAAATCCAAAACCAAAAAAATAGAAAACCAAAAAAAATTATTGAAACACAACTAAATGTGGTTTTCTTACAATGTAATTAATATTTGAACAATATAAATGAGAGACAGGAAGGGTTAATTCAAGTCACTTTGCCTCCCTGTTTATAATTAGCCGTTCATAGCAATATCACAGTGCAGTAGGAAAACATTGAGGAGTATTAAGCAGTCTCTATGTTGACTAACTCAATGTAAAAAAAAAAAAAAAAAAAGAAAATCCATGCTGATACAGTATTTTTTAAGGGACCTGTAGCTCTGATTCTGTATTAACACAAACGGTTCTCTTATTCTTTTTTTTTTTCCTTTTCTTTCAATTTTTTTTTTATTTTTATTATTTCCTTTTCCCTTTCCCTCTCTCCCTTTTCATTTTTCTTTTCCTTTGTCTTTGCCTGTTCGTGATCCTTTTTCCTTTTCCTTTTTTTCCTTTTCCTCTTTTCCTTTCCTTTTTAATATTTTTCTGCTTATTCTTTTTTAAAACCTGTGGAACTTTTAAACAAGCTAAAGGAAGCCCACTCTATAGCCTGATATCATACATAGTTATTTCAAGTTGACATCTCATATAAGCGGAAGAAAGCAGATGCTCCTAATTAAAATTAATTTAAAAATAAAGATAGAAATTTCAGCTTTGCTTTTCCTGACAGAACTAGAACTGTCAATTTTGATTAATTTTTTATTTGGATCTTCACTGAATCCTTTTATAGCTAATTATATTACAATTAAATAAAATTAATTATAAAGCATCCTTTGTTTTTAATTTTTCCTACTGAGACTATTCTGCTGATTTCTTTTTCTAAAAAATAATGATTGACTAGAAGTAAACTGGCATTACATTACAGAACTGAACTGGCAGCTGTTGGTTGTTCTGAAGTAATAAAAAGTCCCATTATGTTTTGAAAACACATCCTGAGATAAAGATTAACTATATTTACAGAAATGGATGGTTTTGACAACTTCTCCATGATATTTTTTGATATTTTCATGAAGGATTCAGTCTCAGAACATTTCTTGTGACAAGTTAGAAGTCCTTCTCCTTTCTTTTAAAGTACAGATATATATGGTGGTGAGAGCAGTGATCAGAAAGTGGTGAATTGATAAGATCCATCTCCCAGGAAGAGGCTGATGGTGAGAGAGCAGTGCCTTTTTTTTTATATTACTTAATCCACTTCAAAGAAAAGCATGTGGGCCTGTGTGAAATGTGGGAAAATAACAGAGGGCTGATGAAAATTATAACCACCCTCAAGTGACTTGCAGTGACTTGGAGCTGGGGTGTCAATAAAACACATGTATCATTGTTTAGCCTTGTGTGTTGGACAAGTAGAATGTGAAAACATGGGTCTGTGATAGAGGCACCCTACTGAACATGCTTGAGATTCCTGACCTGGTGTAGGAAAGATCAAAGCACAGTAGTAACCTATACCTGTATGAATCCCTTACATAGAGGCAAACCCAGCAGGTTTGGTGATCCTCTAGCATGGACTGAGCTCCATGATGCCTGCATTTCTACTTGTGCATTTCTACTTGTGCTCAGGTGCTGCTTCAGGTGTCCCCTCGTTGATGAGGTAATGAAAAAAAAATTATTCTTTGCATTTCACCCGTGGTTTTGTGGTTGTTCCTGTGTCCTGCCTGTGCCAGCCCACACAGAGGATATAATAATTTTTGGTATCATAATAAATGCTATCTCTTGTTTAGCAGAACACACCTTTTTGAAAGAGGTGTCTTTGGTCCAGGGGCCACACAAATGCTTTACCAGACTGAGCGGGCTGTTGCTTGTGGAAGAATACCCATACAATGTCTCTAATATGGGGGTTGTACAGAGGTGTTCAGTACTGTGAAGGCTTGAGATAGTCTGGACATCCAGAGAAAAAAAGTCTAGGTAAGGTTATGGGTTAATGGGGTGTAGGCAACAGCAACTTAGATTACAGAAAAATTGTCAGTATTGCTGTTCTGAACATTGGATCCTAAATTCTTCATAAAATGTTTTTGGTTTGGGTTTTGGTTTTCTGTGTGTTTGTTTATTGGTCGGTTTGGTTTCGTTGTTGTTTTGGTTTTGTTTGTTTGTTTTTTAAATGTAGTTGTTAATCTGTTTCTGAGTTCTCTAAAAATGCAGTTTTTACCTGACCATTTGTTCTTTCTCTGTATATAAGGTAAATTATCTTGGTCATGGACTCACACTATTAATTTATATAGCATGGTCAATTTATCTCTCTTTCAAATTATTTTTGAAATATGATCCAGTATTTGAACTCTGGAGATAAGTAGGTTAACTTACTCTGACAACCTTTCTTTTACAAATTTATTTTCTAGTAGGCATTCTAGTACCCATTGAAATAAAAAGGAAATTGAATCTTTAATCTAAAAAGAAAAGAGGTACAAACAACATTTTACCCCTTCACTATTATTCTAAAAATATCTGTAAAGATTTTTTAACAAAATCTGTTTCATTTTTGTCTTTTATTTAGTAGCAATTCCCAAGAATTAGTGCTAGGTGAATTTCATGGAATCATAGAATATTTTGGGTTGGAAGAGACCTTTAAAAGTCATCTAATTCATATCCTCTGCAATGAGCAGGGTCATCTTTAACTAGATCAAGTTTCTCCGAGCTCTGTCTAACTTGACCTTGAATGTTTCCAGGGAGGGGGAGGCATCTACCACCTCTCTGAACAACCTGTTCCAGTGTTTCAGTATCCTCATCATAAAAAACTTCTTCCTTATATCTATCTTTCTTATATGTAGTCTGAGTCTGCCCTCTTTTAGTCTAAAGCCACTAGCCCTTGTCCTGTCGCAGCAGGCCCTGCTAAAAAGACTTTTTTCATCTTTCTTACAGGCTCCCTCTAAGTATTAAAAGGTCACAATAAGGTCTCCCCAGAGCCTTCACTTCTCCAGGCCGAACAACCCCAACTCTCTCAGCCTTTCTTCGTAGAAGAGGGGATCTAGCTCCCTAATCATTTTTGTGGCTCTCCTCTGGACCCATTCTAAGAGGTCCATGTCTTTCCTATGCTGAGAACTCCAGAGCTGGACTCAATATTCCAGGTGGGATCTCAGCAGAGCAGAGTAGAGGAGCAGAAACTCTGCTGCTGGCCATGCTTCTTTTGCTGTCCCCCAGGATATGGTTGGCTTTCTGAGCTGCGAGCACACATTGCCAATTATGTCCAGTATCCTCAAGTCCTTTTCTGCAAGGCTGCTCTCAATCCCTTTATCCCCCCACCCTGTACTGATACCAGGGTTTGCCCCCTGGACCTGGTGCAAGACCTTGCACTTGGCTTTGTTGAAGCTCATGAAGGTCTGTCTAAAGCAATGGCTTGGATTTCTTTGAGATTTAGGAACAAAAGTCTGGCATGGATTACAGTGGATTTTTCCTAATCTGCTTGAGAATGTCTGTACTAGGATGTATAGATACTGCAGGTGCATCAAATCTTGCTTCAAGTTACTAAGTAACTGTAAAAGTCTAATAATACATAGAAATTGTGAGCTGAAACACATCAATACATAATTGTTTATTTTCAACTCAAAACTCTGGTCTGAAGTTACGATATATGCACAGTGCTCCATTACTCTGTTTCTTGTTGATAGGCTTTTTTCATATATGCAAGTGAGATCACTGTAAACTTTTGTGAAGAATGCAAAAAAATAAAGGGGGGGGGAGCAAAATACCACCTTTCACTGTTCTGTGTATGTCCTTATATGATTTTTTCTTTAGTAGTGAGGCTGAAAACTCTTTTCATTGGAAAAGATCCTGAAAAATTTGTACTTTCCAGCATACCCAGCTGGTGGTGTTTAAATTATGGCACACATCTATGCCCTATGAATCCTGGAGGACAATGCCATTCTGGGCAGTTTTGGAACAGTCTTGGTAAGTTTTGACACAAAAATGTATTCTAAAGTTATTTGTTCCATATTTTTAAAAAAGATTTTGAAAAACAACAGCGGAACAGAAGTTGTTTCCTAGCCTTTAAAAAAGCATTTTACTTTTTTTTATCCACCTTTTTTAAAAGTGTCACTGTAGGAGATTTTATATTTAATTTGTATTTTTGTACTTAATCATTTTCAGTTTGACAGCACATCTTTTAAAAATCTGATTTCAAATAGGAATAATATTTAAAATAACATACAATCTGTAAAGGAATCAGGCACCTGAACTCCTGAGTACTATGTGTACAATGTATGGGCATTTGAAGTTTCAGGACTACAAAAATTACAATTAAATAAAAAACCCTTCTGCCTATCCTTTTCTTCATGCTTTCTTCTGCAAAGTAATGCTGTATCAATTTTAAAGATTAACTATTCTGCAAAGGAGTGCCAGAGAGGATAATTTGTGAAAACTGAAATTAAACTGGATCGTACAATGGCAGTAGGTGGATTTTCCACATCAACCTTCCTGAGATTCCTTCTCTTCATAGCCATTTTATGTTCTTTCTACATAGTCAGTTACTGGCTGCAATTTATGAATTTATCATAAATTGTGCCTTTATCTCAGTATGATGATCTTTTTTTTTTTTTTTTTTCCATTAAATTTGAAGTTATTCCAGTTCTGAAGTGAAATCTATGTGTAATTTGATTTTTGGGGATTAGAAAATTGGTGTCACTTGAATATGATTTTATCTTATATCTGTATTGGAGCTTACATTTATATATTTTGGGTTTTAACTGAAGGAATTGAGAAATAAGGAATAGAAGTAGTATTTTAAAAGATTATGTTCCGTATCCAAAGACTATATCCGAGGTGGTGAGAAAAAGTTGGGAGGAAGCATAAATCCCGCAAAGCAATTTTGAGTGTCAGACTTTTATCTAAAATGATCAAATATTACAGAGAAGGCTGATTATGCTTCAGTCTAGAAGTTGGCAAATTCTCAGCAAGTGTGTGTGTGTGTACGTGTTCATGAGCATGCATGTGCGCTCATGCACAAACATGTGCATATGCATAAATTATGCATTTTTCCTCCTAGATCATTAACTTTTCCTACAGAGGATATTTCCTTCCTAGACTGGATTTTCTTAGGGTTCTAGAAAAGATGGTTATTTGGTATTTAACCATTAAATGGAAGTCCATTGAATGGTATTAATAGCAGTCTTTAAAACATGTCATTTCTTGTTTACTATTGACCTAGTCAATAATGTAAGACACCATCTTACATTAGAAATAACTTTCAAACTCATCACTTATTTTCACCTTCCTTTAAGAAAAAAAAAAAAGCCTTGATAGATAAAAGATAACTTTTTAAAATTATATATTCCATCAGTATTTTTTCTTACACTGTGTATACCAACACTGTCCTCTTGTAGCTTAGAAAATATAATATAGAGAACATTTGAGAATGGACTTTCAAGTAACCTAATTTATGCTGTGTGAACAGCATACCAGCCTACCTCTTTAAGATAATCACCTCTTGTGTGTTCTCTTTGACCTTTAATGTGTAAATTGACATTTATACAGTGCCCTTGGTGATTTAAAATAAATGTTTTTCAGTAAGCTAAGATGGTCACTATAAAAGATAGTCTTATGCACTATCTGTCAGTTTAAACATACCTGAAGCAAAAAAAAATGGCAACTCTGGGATCTTGAGTCATTCTACTGAAACCGAGCCACTATCGAAACACAGAAAAGTAAAATTCCAATGGAAAAAGATGAAAAGGAAGATTTGGCTTTTACATCAATCACCTTGTGGAAATATCTTACTAATGTATGACTCAGTAGGACTTCAAGCCTGGGTGTGCTGCTTAGTGAAGAAATACAACACTTTGTCAGCTATTGTAGTGTTAAGAAAATGGAACCTGTAAGAATCATATTGTCTTCAACATAATGCTTTCATCTGTACTTTAAGGTACTTAACATGTGGGAGTGAAAGCTGCCAAATCTATCACAAGAGCAGGAAATTATTTCTTTGTGATGCTGGAGAACCTGGTAGTTCTACAGCTTACATGAAGGCAACAGTATTTGCAAAGCACCTTTAGTGCTTGCAAAACACCATAAAGGTTTCCTTAAAGTTTCTGTCTCCTAGAGATTTCCTTGAAAATTAGTCTTCATGTCAATGTGCACAAATGTTCCCGATATTTCATGAGCTATCTATGGGAATATCACTTCACCAGGTCAAATAAAGGGAATTGATTTTGGTTTAAAGAGAATAGCTAAGCCATTTCAATCTTAGAGAGAAATGGAGATGCACAGACAGTAAAACATTGCTGCTTCAGTTTTTCTTTTTAGTAAAACTCAGCAAAGCACCTCCCCGTGCTCCTGTGGCAGCTTTGAAAAGGCAAAATTGCTGTATCTGTTTTGTCTTGGATTTTTTCCTTATTTCAGATAAACTGAATATTCATCTCTGCCACTTTTCCATTCCCAGTGTAGTTCAGACCCAAAATGTGATATTTTTTTATTTGTAATTCACATAAAGACAAAAGAAATGGATGCAACTTCATAGACAATTTCTGGTGTCATAGACAAACCTGTCATCCAAGAGAAAAATAGATAAACAATGATTTGGACTCGGTTAAACTCATTTATTAAACTTTCAATATAGTACCCTAGAACCAGTAATTTCTGCATTATACTGCTGAGAATTTTCATGCAGAGGATGAAAATAAAAACTCTAAAGACATACATTAGCATTAAGACTTCTAGTTTTTATTTTTTAAAGTAAAGTTCTTATCTTCAGGATGCTGGGAATGTTAAGCTGCACATTGTGAAAGGAACGTGGTGAAATTGAGTGCACTTCAGGGAGAAACAGGAATCCCAGTAAAGGTCATCCCTAAATAGTCCAGATGTGGAAAATGTCATCTTCATCATTACTAGGAATGGAAATTCTGTAACAAAACCTTCTACAGATATGCTAAGAAACTACATGTAACTTGGATTGACTGATTAATTTTCCTTTTTGGTTATTAGTTAAGTGATCATTAAGTAAACTTTATAAAAAGATAATAGCTTATGCCTCTTTTAAAAGAAATCAGATGTTTAAAAAGAGTAATATGTTTGGTGAATTGCCAGTTCTGCTGCTATTTGCTGAGTCTTTTCAATGACCATCCTCACAAATCGAATGGTTGACAAGTCTGTAGATAGGTAGAACAAAGAAAGATGAGACATGTGCCAGACAGTCCACTCTAAGCACCATACCATCTTTCTGAGTTCTGTGTTCAAGAAATGCTGTGAAATTTCTGTTATTTCAATCTTTATTTCTACCAGTGTTCCTCCTGTCAAAGTGAATTGCCTTTTAACACTCCATGCATGATTTTGAGTAACATTTATGTTGAAGCAGCAGGATCTTTAACATTCTGTGAAAAAAATTTAGTAAAGCACTGCATATGGGATCATGATGCAAGACATATCAATTTAGAAATGTCTCGTCTCTTGAGTCATGTAAAAGATGTCAAAGATATATATGCAAATAAGATGATTTATGTATTTCCCATAAGGTGTGGCAATGGCACTTCGAGTTACTACATGTTAATTTTAAAGTTATTAATTAGTTTTAGATGAGTATTAAAAAAAAATGCTTGCAAGTTTCAGCCTAATTTGTCTTATATGCATTTAAATGGTCAAAATTTTAAGTGTTCTTCCAGTTTCAACTTAGTTTTGTGAAAAACAATTTGTGAAATATCCTTTTGAAAAATATATAGTAAAATTAGCTTTATACAAAATCATTTTGAAACTTTTTGACCGTCATAACAAATAAAGGCAGCCACAGAGAAGCCTTAAAGAATGATTTGCACCATATTAGGGGATACAGTTTGTATATGTTTAGAACACTTCTATAAACATAAAATATTTTAGGGCTATCAAAGTATTTAATCCTCAGTAGTTCATTAAAACTTGCACTCAACTTGTATCAAAATTAATAAAAATAATTTATCAAAAATATCACTAACAATTTCAAAAGTTGTACAACAATATGTTCTCTTCAGCATATTCAAAAATGCCACCTTCCACGCTATTTTTTAAGAGTGTTCCTAATAAAGCATTTTGGTTTAATTTCTTTTGTAAATATGAGTCTGCCCCTAACTGAATAACGGTTCCCCCATTTATTTATCTGTGTTTCTATCCTAACATTACTGCAGGTATTTGACAAATTCTCTTTTTTTCCTATGCATCTATCACCTGTTCTTCCAGGAACATCTGCCATAAAATATTTTTTGTAATCTTGATGTGGTTTCAATCATCTAGACTGAGTTTCTAAAAGATAGTCTTATGCACTACTTGTCAGTTTAAACATACCCGAAGCAAAAAAAAATGGCAACTCTGGGATCTTGAGTCATTCTACTGAAACCGAGTCACTACAGAAACACAGAAAAGTAAAATTCCAATGGAAAAAGATGAAAAGGAAGATTTGGCTTTTACATCAATCACCTTGTGGAAATATCTTACTAATGTATGACTCAGTAGGACTTCAAGCCTGGGTGTGCTGCTTAGTGAAGAAATCCAACAAAATTACAGAGTAGTTGCACTGCTTATAATATACGAGTATCTGTTCCCCCTTGTACCAGCCTTACAAAACATAACACCGTCTGGTGGTTAAAATCTATTCCTTACTAGTTTCTATGGAAATTAAGGTCCTTAGATTTCATCTAATATATTTGTATTCTCAAAAGTTTAAGGAATTGGAAATAGACCTTGAGGGTTTTTTTTACATTTTCCTAGGATTCCCCTTTTTGTTCCTGTTTTGGTTGTTACCACTTATTGGTTAAGGTACACTTGAAATATTAATAGTACTGTTTAAACTTACTGTGTTCTGTGTATAAATAGGGCGTTCAAGAATTTTCTGGCAGTCACTGAAGAGACTAATGCTCCACAGAAGAGTAAATGCCAAATTTTAGGATTTTCCTCTGGATTTGAGGAAACAGAACTCTGTTCTCTACCTTAAGGATAATTTGAATTTGGAGCTTTAGCAGATCTTCTACAGTACACATAAGTGCATTAATTACCAAGGTGCTTTGTTGTGAATCTCTACTGTGAAATCTTTTCCTCTCTGTGTAGATTATCATCAGACCTTTAATAATATGAATCTCATCCTTTCATGTACCAAGTTATTGTTGTACACAATGAAGTAGTCTTCCTCCTTTCTTTGAGTAATAATTGTTGATGAAACAGTAGATTAGCTGCAGCAGGAGAGACTATTAAATATTCATTCAGTACTCCAGCAGTTAGAAGAGTCAGTGAAAGGCAAATGTTGAAGCCTTGGTGAAACCATGAAATCTAAGGTAAGGAACATGACCTATGTATGATCTACGAAAACATCTAGAAAAGGAGAACCAGGACAGGATATTTCAAATGGCAGTCTACTGCAACAATGATAGTGAATCATTTTCCATTTCACAGTGTGTCTCACGATGGCATGGTAATTGCTGAAGATGAGGAACAAATTGCACAGTCCATTGTAGTAATTGAATATACTTGTGGGAAACAGGGCTTGGCATACCAATTAGGGTATCAGAGATTATTGTGATGGGAGTGTTCAGAAGATTGACAAGCCAGGCCAGATTTAAAATTTAAAGTAAACTATATAAATTAATGCATCAATGACATTTCTGCTAATGAATGGTAATTTTGTACACATTATTTATGGTGTACATTACTATGTACACAAAAATTTGTCCTTAACACTTGCATCTTAAATTACTTTTGAGTATATAATAACATGAACCATGTTGGAAGCCTGAATTATATATTTTTAACTAGAGTCCAGTAAAAGTAAAGCAAATTGGGTAAAATTACATATGCCACAGAGTAACAATGTCATCTGGTGTCTAGAAGTCATCAGTCATTTGAGGAAAATTGCTCAAAGCAACATGAGAGAAACAATTTCAGAATAATAAGTATTGAAATTTTTAAGAATTATTTTGTTTCAATTGTTTCTTAAATTATGTTTTCTGACAGATCATGAGCATTGATACCAATGTTTAACAAGACATATTTTGTATGGCAATCAAAGACAAATACTATAAACAGTATTTGATTATTCTTTCAATTACAAGGGCATAAATTGAAAATAACTCCATTAAAATATGTAGTTATGTTCCATTAAAACTATCTTCAGGTCAAAAATATGTAAAGTTATTTCAAAGAACATAGCTTTTATAATTCATATTTTGTATTGAAGAAAAGCCTGCTTATCATGTCTGACTTTAAAGCATCAGAACAGAAAAATCAGGTCAGTAAGAGACACAGCAGTGGATAGAAGAATGCTAGAAGTTAGAAGTGGGAATGACAAAGAGAAAGAAAACATTTGTATCCTTGTGGGCAGTGGCTGGGTAAATGATACAGACAATGAAAAAACTGTGTTCAATTTTCCTAGGAAAGCAGGTGTGAACACAGACAACTGGTATGTTTCTGTAGTCATGAAAAGACCCTGTGAAAGAGTGGAACAAGGCAAACTACTGGTGTGAGATGTAATATCAAAGACTGTGTGGCTACCTGGGAAGGCACACAGGAAAGTGTAAATTTATATTACTAACACAGTAAACTGCAAAGAATGAATAAAGAGCAACTTGACTAAAACAAACTGTGGGACAAAAATGTTTTGGAAGGTGATTAAAAAGGTGACTTTAAAAAAGATAATCCTGAGAGTCCTCTCTTTTGGATTTGAATTGGAATGCCATCAAATAGGTAAACTTTTTAAGGAACTGTATGATGTTATTTTCTGTTTTTCCATCTGAAGTCTGAAAATTAATGGAATTTTTATATTCCTGTATTTGGTATATTATGTATTTCTTCATAAAGTTTTCATGTACTACTGATTACAAACAACAGAGCTAAAAGGAATCTCAAAAGGCATCTACAAGATTGTTCTGTCCCAAATTAGGTACAATTGTATGTATTCCATACTTGAAAGGTGTCTGCTTGACCAGCTCTTAAGATCTTCCAAGCTATCACTACATCTTCTGTAAGGAATCCATGATGGAATTTAGAAAACCTTAAAATAACAAAGTTTTCTCATTGTAGTTTAAGCCCGTTGCTTCTTGTCATATCCACAATAAGCATGGAAAATTATCTTTTTTACTACAATCATTTTTATGTACAACATTTAAATCAAATCTCCCTTTATATTTGCTTTTCATCAGACTGAACAAACCCCAGGTATAGGTATATATATATTTATATTAATCTCTCTTAAACATACAGTTTCTTAGACTTCTGATTATTTTCCTTTTTCTCTCAACTTCCTACAGATTTACAGAAGTGTGTGCTGGCTCATAACACTTGACCAATACTAGAAATATTTCTTTATGTATTCTACATAGTAACTTTCCTGTTAATTCCTCTCAATATAAACAAATACAAGTTTTTCTCTACTAAATACCATGTTGTCTTGTGTTGAATCAAACACTGTAAGCTCTACATTTTGTACTGTGTAACAGATGACCCAAGCCACTTCCCACCTTGTTCTTGTATCATTTCTTCAAAACTTTTGTCCTTGAACTTGATGAATTGCAATCTCGATGCTTCTGCTGATTACTTCAACACTAATCCTATCCTTCAAAGTGATTTCATTCATTTTCTGCCTAGTATCATCTGCAGATCTAATAATACCTGTGTATTGAAGAGTAATTAATGTCCATATGGAATAAAAGCAGAATAGGTTAAAATAGCTGCAGAGTATTTCCTGACCTCCACACAGTTTGGTAAAGAGTAATTAAATAGAAATAAGAAATGAAACAGAACAGTGTTTGGTGGCAGACCTATTAGGGAGAAATCTTACTAAACTTAAAGACTAAGTTTAAAAACCTTTTTTTTAGAGAGGCTTTGAATGAACATAGATTTAGTGCCAGATGAACTTTGTCTTTCAGCAGAAGGCCTTTTTTCCATTTATCATTCATATAAAATTATTGTAATCTGTTTAGTGCTATCAATTACTATAAAAGTACTATTTATTGCTAATAGATACTTCTTTTGGCTATTAAATGGATAATCACCTAGTCTGGAATTCTCTGAGACTTTCCATTTATCTTACTTCCTACTGTCATAAAGCTGTTCAGCCAAATAGATTATTTTTAGATGCTGCTATTTAGTTTAAGATTATATCAACAGCACTCACAGCTAGAACAGTCTCCTCAGTACAGTCTGTGAGCTTATATCAGGCAAATGAAGCAACAATATCAAGATGTCAAAACCCTTAGATATCACTGCACATGCACTGGCAGCATTATGGCCTCCACACAAACATCTGTGTTGGCCAAATACATTGCACACCATAGAGCAGTGCCATAGTTTTTATAAGGAGCTCAGTCAGAGCTCTGGGAATCTGACAAGCATCTGGTGGGATACTCAGGTCAGCTCAAGATCAGTGTTTTATCTACTGATCTTTCTCCATCACTGCTATTCTCTTCCTCTTGTTTTTCCTGCAAATTTTTATATGTCTGCAGCTTCCCATGGTTTCTGTGTCACCCAGCTGCATTTCTGAAATACCTTCTCTTATAAATGAATACTTCACATTATAAACCATTTCTACCACTGACCTGAGCATGCCAAAAAGCATGAATAGACGTCTCAGCAAATGGGTACTAGGAACCATGGTAGCAATCACAGGTTGACAGAGGCACCCACAGATCATTTCAACATTAATTTTGGACTCCCATTGTTTTAGAAGTCTTTGTCAGTCAACAGCAGCCCTGTAGCTGTTGCATATAGCAAGCAGCTTTTTCTGGGAGCTTACCTTTCTGTGTTGGCACACGAACATGAGTGAGATCAGTTCCAACAGTCAGGGACAGGTCAAAACTATTCTTCTGGATGGACATTGTCTCAGTTCATATTAAAAATAAATAAATATTCTTTCTGACTCATTGCATATAAAAGAAAGACAGTGCAAGATCATATTTAAAGGCCATAGATTAATCAACTGGCAACATTATATAAAAGAATCCCTCTTGAAGTTAATCTCAAACAGAATAGTTAATTATTTAGCCAAAAACTATATTGGGGAAAAAGAAGGGTTTATGATAATCTATTTTCTGTCCACAGGACTCTCTTTTGCTATTGTTTTGTTTGTTTTTTTTTTTCTTTTAACTGAAGACCTGCACTCCCCGAACTGTACAGAGTATTGCATATATAATAATGGTAACTGATTTTGCCTTTTCACTTACACTTTTCTGAAAAAATCTATTTGATACAGCAAATAGTTACAGGGGTCTGTAACATTTGTTAAATGTTACATGTGTTAAATCAACACAGCTGTTATTTGGGGTCATCTGTCAGACCCTGGCTTCTTCAGTCGAAGAATAGCTATGTGGTAGCAGCATTTTATGACTAATCTGAGATATCTGTTAACATTTTGAATTTAATCTTTTTTTCATATATTTACCATCTACATACCCATAACACTTTGTAATCCATGTCACATTCCTAAACCATGTTTCAAGGTGATGCACAAACAAAGAGTGAAAAGACTTTTGGAAGACCAACACCAGTCTATCTCTGGAGTTAATTGTCCATAACAATGGACAACAGATGGATACTCAGACACAAAAGAGCAAAATAAAATCTGAATAAAATTGTTGAGCTTCCTAGAAGTTGTAATATATTTGCAGTATCTCTGTTTTACTCTGATATTAACTTAATATATAGGAATTAATTTTTCAATATAATAATAATATTTTTACTTGTGACACATGTAAATTGCGTGACCCTCATAAACTCTTCTTTTCTGGTAGCTGCTTACCCAGAAAAAAATATATCTTAGCAAATTTAACCTCCATTTGATCTCATTTGTGTGGTTCTCTACCAGCACGGTTCCAATGCTTGTCGCCAGGGTGAATATGCTAGTGTCCTCAGCTCAGTTAGGATTAATTATCTCAAACTGCTGCTGGCCCAAGAGGTTGGGAGGGGCTGCAACTGTGAGGGGACACAGTATAAACAACTGAACCAGTCAATGGGATGTTTTATACCATATTGAGTCATGCCCCTATATAAGGGGAGGGCTGGCCTAATGTGGTGGTGTCTGTTTTCAAATTATATCAGTATGGAGCTTCAGTATGGCTAGAGCAGGGGAAGCTTGTGTTTTGAACAGGTAGAGTCTTCCTGGTTTCTATTACTTGCTTTGTATATAATTTCTTTAGTACTATATTTTTATTCTCTCTTTGTGTTGTTTTATTAAACTGTCCTTATCTCAACCCCTAGGGTCTCACTTTTTTGCTTTCTCCTGATTCTCCTTCCCATCCCATAGGAGGGACTGGGGGAGGGGAAATGGTGGATGAGTGACTGTGTGGTGTTTAGCTGCCAGGAGAGGTTAAACCATGACAGCTTGTCAAATTATTCTGTATCCTGTTAACCTTGATAAAATAAATTGGTTTCTCATGAATCTCTGATGGATTTGGAGTAGAAACTGGATTTGCAAATAAGATTGGTATTTACACCTGTTAACAACCCCCTGTCATACCTTGAGCAGAAATGAGTTTTTCATCTTTCTGCAAGCAGACATGTAATTATACATTCCTGGTTTTGATGTATGCTTAAACACTGAAATAAATTCTTATGAGTTCTAGTATCAACCACTGCTTCAACAAACACATACATGTAACAGCTCTGGCCACTAATGAAACAGAAACTAATTATTATTTTGAAGAGATGCAAAATACTGACAGGATCTGATGCAAAGACTAGGTACATAACCCAGGAGTCCCTGACTGTAGCTCTTCAATAAGCATACACTGAACAAGTTTGACTACTTGTTCTTATTTATTAACTTCAGAAATTAGGTCTGTTGTGTTTTGTTTTGGTTTTTTGCTTTTGCATTTGAGAAACTGTAGTTGAATAACTCAGTGAAATTGAAAGTCTGAAATTAAATGTGTTTATGATACTACAAAGATGACTTTCTGATTTTAATGACTACCTCTTTTTCTCTACTTTAATTCCCAGACTGCTCAGTAATTTTTATTACCTTCTTGTCTTAACAAGCATTATGTCAGAAATTACCTCTTTTGCTTTTTTTTTTTGAGTATCACAATTAAATATTTTTCCTGGATTAGTATTACATCACTCAGTTAAAAGCAAACAAATTTAAACTTCTTAATTATTCAAAAAAATTATTCTGAAACAATGTTCCCAATCCATGATAACCAATATTTATACCTAAAATATGAAAGCAGTAATATTTGTTCCTGAGAAGTAATCACCCATGTTTGATTAGATGGCAGATAAATACTTATAATTTTCAATAACCAGAAGTTGTTTATTATGAATACATATTACATTTAATCAGTGTGAGTATAATTTCAGTTTATATAACAAAGGAACATTCATTTGCTGGGTAGAATAGAAATAGAACCATTTGTTCTTTTCTTGCTTTATTACAGTGATCTTCTGAGCTCCCTGTTTGCTCTGACTTTTCTCAGTGATATTCTTTGCTGCAAGATTTGAGGTGAGCAGTTGAAGGACACACTTAAAAAGAGGAATAATGATTACTTCAGAAGGAATAGTCTTCTGAGGGAATACTGAAATTTCCCAAATGATTGAAGTTATTCTTTTGTGTCATATTCAAATTAATTTTACAATACCAGTTTTGGAGTAGCAAACTGCAACTATACTTGTATTGTGGCATACCTAAAACCTTGGATTTGACTTTACACATCCTGTTTTGCTATGGTTATATTCCCGCTGTGGTTTATATCTATGAGAAGATGCAAATATGGAATCCCTATAAAATCCCTATACTATAAAAACTGAAAGGATGGTGTGTCCTGTAAGGTTAAAGGAGGGTATAAAGTTCAACTGCATTGTGAATATGCACTTTTGATATTCCCCTGGCTGCAGCTATAGCAAGTGCTGTTAATTAAAACTGTAAGCTGCAGATACTCAGTGTCACAACAGATGAAAGTGTGATTAGTATCAAATGAAGGCAAATTGAATTAATTCCTCCTGGGGAAGTATGGTGTATCCTGCATACACTTCATGGTCCCAAAGCTTAGCACAATGTCCGTTGTACTGTATGAGACATCCCTGCAGTGAGAGAAGGTTTAGCAGAGAACCAGAAAGCCCCAATGGAACTTCTAGATTTAACACTCAAAGAATGTTTTCAGTGCATAAATTTTTAACCTGCTTACAAATTCTCCTATGCCTATGACAAGAAATGTGATGTTTTCCTCTGAAAGATCTATTCCAAAAAAAAAACAAAAAAACCCCTACATAAGGGAAGGTGCATAGGGTACTAAACTCTTGCAACAGCTCTGCTTAGCCCAGCACAGAGAAGAAATTTCAACAGGCTGGAAATAGACAGTAAGTCACTAATCACGTTTGCTGATCACAGTGGTTTGTATAATGTTGGAAATATAGGTCAGAGTTAACTACTATTATATCCCATGTTTAAGGAAGAGGCTACAGCAACACAAAATCCTTACCTATGTGACAAAATGTGACAACATGGTTGATAAGATGTACATCCTGTTGTCCTGCTGTGATCTAGGTCTGTGTCCAGCTAAGCATCTTATGTCCAAGCTGTGCCCTGTTTTGGAGTGTCTCCTTCCTTTGGATATCTGAGGCATGGGGTATCCATCTCATTCCTCTCAGCTACCCAAGTTTTTAAGTTAGAAAAGCTGACTACTCAGATGGTCAGTCAGTCTGGTTGATACATTGATCCAACTAGATATTAGTCAATAACAAAGGTGTGAAACCCAATTCTGAGTTGACCTACACCTCTGGTGTAACTTTGCTGGGACTCTGTATTTACCAAAGGGAGCAGAACAGGATGAACATCACCGTGTCAGGACCGAAACTTTGGTTGTGTTTTGACAGCTTTCAATAGCTTTGTCATAGGAAGAAAGAAAATACAATAATGTAGTAACAAAAGAGTTGCAGAGGTAACTTGCTTTTGTAGTGTGCGCTTTTACCTCTCATCCTTAGAAGTCCTGTAGTATTCAATCAACCTATAATGGTTAATTATCTGACCTGTTATTTCTTTCTATAGGAAAAAGGAAAAAAGAAGAAACCAAACAGTCTTGTGTTACTGCCTCTGGCAGCTTGTCTGCAATTAGAAAGCAGCAAATGTCAAACATACCTACTTGCCTGGTTTGTTATCATGAAACAGGATTGTGACTGACATTGCTATCATTTTCCCATTCAGTTTGTCTAGGGTTCTTCTGGCAAATGTGAAAGTTAATAAGTCACATGATATGTAATTCTAATGGGTTAGATAGTTAATTCTGTGTAGTGTTAATGCTCTGTTGCTGCCCTATCTGCTGCTGTTCTATTGCTGTTCTATTTCTAGTATGTGCTCAGTTTCCATAGACAATTGATGGTGGGTAAAACTTCAGGCAAGGCTACTGAGAGAACTAGCTAAGATGCTAGCAAGGCTGTGCTTTCAGAAGTTGTGGAGATCAGGGGACTCCTCAATGTATGGAGCAAGGTAAATTTTGACCCCATCCTCAAAAAAAGGCCAAAGGGTCACCTGGGGACCTATAGGCCAGTCAGCCTCACTTGGACTATTGGAGAAGGTTATGGAGCAATACCTCTTGGAGCTCATTTCAGGGCACACGCAGAAGAAATTGACAGGGAACAGTCGGCATCGATTTACTGAGGGTTAATCATGTATTACTCATGGCCTTCTGTGATTTGCCTTGCCTTTAGCAGAGCTGTTACAATATGGAGGACAACTAGATAGGTTAAAAACTTGGTGATTAACTGGGCCCAGAGTGTTGTGGTTAGTGGGTCATACTCAATGTCTTAAACAAGTGGAGTACTACAGGGAGTTTATGCTGGGATCTCTTCTGTCCAGTGTCTTTATCAATGGCTGTGATGATGTGGTCCTCACCCCTACCCCCTGCAATCTGACCCTTATTTCCCATAACTCTGCTCAGGTGATAACCACCAGTGGTGGTCGAAATGAATGCATCTGGTCATGAAGGCTGCACCTGGTTTAAAGTAGATTTGGGGGATTCAGAACAAAATAGCCAAGGGCTGATTTGAGCAATGCTCCCACCTAACAACATTGCTAGTCAAACTGTCTGACTCAAGCCAAATTTGAAAGAAACTAACATCTGTAGTCAGGATGCAAATATGACTGAGTCAATCATCTTCCTCCATAAATAACAGACAGCTCAGAGCCTGTTGACCTCTCCTGCACAGCAACAGGTTGCATGCTGGGATCTCCCCTTGAGTAGGGATGCCTCTCAGGGTTACTACTCGAGGCTGATTCATTATTAAGTCAGATACTCAGTAAGTGAATTGGGAATAAGTGTGAAATCTTAGCTAAGTGATATAAAGGATTGATTATCCTTATGTAATTCTTTTAACATAGACCAAGTCTTGGACTAGGAGTGAATCCAGCCACACCTAGACTCCTCTCTGGGAAGGAGTTTAGAACACAAAGGTGTCCTTTATGAACCTCAGTTTTGTCTGACTCTGTCCTCTATTCTGAAAGTAATCAAATGAACCTTGTAATCAAATCTTGTTAAACCATTGTTGAATTTACCAATAAATTAACACATTGTCTTATATCAATAAAATATATTGTTGCTTCTCTCTTCTGAATGAAGTACATCACTCTATCCATGAAAATGGGCTAGAGGAGGTTACAGAGGGCATGTTCACCCACTTTGCAGTTGTGACCAAATTGGGGGAAATGACCAAAACCCCCATAAAACCACACAGCAAACCAAAAATAAACCAAAACAACCAACCAAATGAAAACAAACAAACAAACAAAAATCCAAAGAAACAATAAAAAAACCACACACAAAATAAATAATAGTAATAAAACCAAAACAAAACTAAACTAAACTAAAAAAAACCCCACCCAACCAAATCAAGAGAGCACTTCAGGGGCAGGGGAGTTTTCCTCAACTTTAGATTTGGACCTGGGTTACACTTAAATTGCTTTTACAGAATGGCCAATTGAAACATACTTTAAACCAAAAACAAATAAAACATGCGGAGTCTTTCTTTATTGCATCATTCAAGGACTTTGAGCTGCCTCAAAAGTAAATATTGTAACTTTCGTTGCAACTCACTGAGATCTAACTCTCTTTTGAAATTCTGCAATGGTAGATCTGCAAAGTTTTAGAAGTACCAAGTAAAATGTAGAATACAGTGCATCGGTTAGATCAGTAACTCATGTATTGACTTCTCATTTTAACTTTCCAAAATAACTCCATGAGAGATCGGACTGCACTTCATGCAGAGACAGGCAAGCTAACTTAGGTCTTGGGAGCAATCTAGCAGTTACAGTGTGACTATGTATAGGGACTAACACATCTTGCCAAGGAGGACTGAAGCATTGACTTAGGCTGTTGATACACATTCAGAAAATCAAAATAGTTTCCCATAGTTTATAACATTTGCCTAATAATTCTTTTTAGAGTTAAAAACTTGAGAAAACTGATTTGGATTAAATGTACAAGGTTCATAAATCATCTCAGAAACAAAGGTAGGTTGGTAATCTTGGCAAAAGGAAAACTTTCTTATACCTATTTTCTTTTGAAATATACTGAGTTATTATTTCTGTGGTATGCTTCATGTTTTATGTATTTCTGTAATAGGCAATTTCTTCATGTTGCATATTATGAGGACATGCAAATTGTAGAATATTACAAAAATGTCAATTTCTGTTATGTTCTCAATCATGACTGTTGTACTAACAAAAATATTTTCAAAGCATGATTTTAATATGTTATATGGTCAATCCATACCTGTCAGCTAGCAAATGTTAATGGTAGAGTATACCTTCAGTAAATGCAGTCTACAGCTCTTTTTACACCCATAGTCCACAGAGGTTAATGGTTTTTTTGGGACAACATCAAAACAGTTTAACACAAAGATGTCAGTAGGTCATGACATTGCTGCTGATACCTGACATCCTATGTTATTACCTGTTTGACCTTTCCTAAGTGGAAATATTGGAACACACTTAGTGGCATGAAGTTCTAAGATATCTTAAGCTTATGACCTGTTTTTCATGTTCTCAAAATTAGTTCTGTGGTTGAAAAGCTCCTATATTTCTATAGGAGACAATATAATTTTGGACAACATGTTTTTTTGGTTGCCCAGGAAAATTCTTCATCTACATGTGGAATTCTGTTGTCACAGAATAAAAAAATTAAGTGGTCTGTCTTATTCCTCCTGCTCATGACCTGCAGACACATGTGTCTTGAAACCCACCTTCCACAGGGCATAAAAACCTTGTATTCTTTCCCCTCTTTATGATTGCCAGTTCATTGGTAGAGGTGTTTGAATATGTCCTGACAGAACAATTTTTTAGTGTGAATACTGGAAGTTGCTTCAACTGAGATGCTTTGTTGAAGTCTTTTAAAAAAAAAAAAACCAAACCTAAAAATCTGTTAGATTAAACAATTTAATCATTTTGGAAGTGTTTGAAAGATCAACAAATTTACTTGATATTTAAAATATTTTTATAAAATTAATTAGTTTGTAGTCTCTTACTGCATAGTTGCATTCTACATGTGAAATTAATTTTGTACAACAGGTTTTACCATAAAGATTTAAAATTTATGACTCCTAATTTCATAGGAGACAGCTACAAATAAGTACCAGACAAATGTGCCTATTGTCTGAATGTCATGACATTCCCAAGTTGCTGTAGACATTGTGAATACTAAAATTTCTAGGCTACATCTTATTTCTAATGAACCCCCTAATTTGATTTCTACCAGTATTAAATACTGTCACATTATGAATGGGAACCATATCTTAATTAATTAATTTAATGGCTCATGTTATTGTTGCTGAACAAGAGCACAGTTCAGTAAGATTAAGAAATAGCAGTTGCTTCCAGCTTGCAATATGTTGTGCTGTTTTTCAGTAAGTGGACTAAAGTTTGATGAACAATCATACCAATTCTCAGCAGAACCTTGAAGGGTGACACACCCATCCACAAGGCAACTGCATTTGTATATATGTCAAAGAAGATATTGAACTGTCTTCTGGACATATTTTTTTTTGTAGAATCATAGAATGTGTTGGGTTGTAAGGGACCTTTTAAGGTCCTCTAGTCCAACCCTCTCTTTGGTAAGCAGGAACAACTTTAACTACATCAGTTTATTCACAGCCACATCTAAACTGACCTGGAATATTTCCAGGGATAGGCCCTCTACCACCTCTTTGGGCAACCTGTTTCAGTGCTTCACCACCCTCAATGTGCTATTTTTCCCTTTCGCATAATTTATCCCTTAATTTGAATGTTAGTAATTTTTCAAATTTTGTTATATAATTGAAATCATGTGCCACAGAAGGTCAAATTTTATGCCTAGACTATGCACTGACTTCCATAGCTTTCCAACAGAGGTACTCATGGTATTTTTTTTGGATCAGTGAGATTTTACCTCCACTCCAATGTGTATTACTTTTTTTTTTTTTTAATAACCAATGTTTACATTTCCTTAAAAACAATGGAAACAAATCATAATATCTGACAAATACTAGCATCAGTAAAATGACTCAGCCTTTAAAGATGAAGTGCTTTCTTTGAAGCACACGCAAATATCTACATAAAGACGCCTCACTTTGTAGAAGTACAGTTATTTTCAGACTATAAAGTATGATTCAAATTAGCTACTAGATGAACTGTATTGACATAACTTTTAAATCTTTCCATAGTACAAATGTTTAACAGTTCTCTTTTTAAGAAGCTCTTTTGGATTTCTCCCAAGATGTCTTGAGGAGTGACTTACACATCAAAATAGTGAAGAGATTCTGACAGTATATGAAGTCCAATGGATTAAACATGGTATTTATGGTATGCCCTGATGTTGCATATCAAAGCAGTGAAAACCAGAGCAATATTTACAACTGTAAAAAGAAAATGAAAATGTCAGATGTTTGAAATTCAAATAAATTTAAAAGTAAAATAATGTTAAAGAACTAGAACATTTAAGGAACTGAAAATCTTAAAGAGACTTTTTTCAATAAACTTACAGGCAGAATATAATGGTATAAAATGAAGAAGACTAAAGTTTAAAAAATACTGCAGTGAACCAATGAGAAGTGCTCAAAATACTTTCAAGATTCATGTAAATCATTAAAAAAAAAGTTATGTATTTTAAAAAATATAGGGTGAATTCTGTTTAATCCCTTTCTTGAGTGCTTGTCTTTCACAGTATTAGTTCTACTCTTCTAACCTGAATTGATGTTGTTCTACAGTGGCATTCCATGCCAGCTTCAGTAGATTTATTCTATTTTCATGCCATGGTAATTAAATTGGTATGTGCCTCAATGTACCTCCTCATTGCAAGTAAGACTACTCAGGAAGTAGCTCCCTTATACAAATTATTTTAAGAGGTTTTTCTAGAATTTACTATGTTTATCAGTAGCTGTTTTAAAGCTGGAGTGTGAAATGCAATGTTTATCTGTAAAAATAAATTAGGAGTGTTTTGTATATTATTTTCTCATATAACTACTGAACGGTTTATATAAGATCAATATTGGCATCCATGCCATGTTGCAGTTTACAATAAATATTTCTTCTTCATGTTTTCCTAAAGGATCTTTCTGTACTAAGAAAAATCCTGGGTTTGTTAAGAATTTGTTTGGTAGATACAAAAAGGAAAAAAAAATATTTATCAGATACAAGTTCATTATTTACATGGGTTTTTTTTCTGATTATGTTTTATGCTGTGGCCACTTATGATATCAGATTCAATAATAATAGTGAACTAAGTGAATACTTGCATGTTCTAGTAAGAACCATAAATTGCATTCTAATTGTACTCTATTTACAAGTCTTGTGAAGAATGTTAATGCATGCATCTTACATCAGTCTTGTTTTAACAGGAATTTTTCACTATACAAATTAAGATTGCATGACAAAAACATAGCATTTTGTTTGTTTTACTTTGGAGAATTTATTTTGTTTAAAATCATGGCAAAGCTAAAACATGTGAGAACTCCAGTTGGGTGTGCATAGAATGATTCCACAAGGGAGATTTCTTTTAAAAAGTCACATTTATGTGAATGGACTGGATGAGATAAATTAAAATACCATGTATGGATGAATATACTGTGTACTTCTGCATACTGTGTGTACTTGAAGCACAATAATTTGATACTGCAAACCTTTTAAGATGCACTTAGTCTTCATATAGTACAGCAGACAATGCTCTCCACTGAGTTGAATGTGCCACTGCATTCATTTTATTTAATCCTTATCACTTCTCATGGGTTGAATGCTAAAAGTAAGAACTGTTTATTCTTTGCAATGAATCCTTCCATGAAATCGTAGAAATTACAAGTAGCATTTTTGCATTTCCCACCACAGCACTTTGCACTGGAATCTGACCACTGACAGCTGTTGTTGTGGTGTATGCTGCCCACAAGCAAGACTTTATATTTTAGTACCTGTGTGTTTGTGAATATGTTGCAAGGCAAGAATCAGAGTGTTATAATAGGGGACAAAAGGCTTACAAATATGTCTTTCAGCCCAGAGGGTCTTGTAAGAGTCTAATCTTACCATAATCCTTTTGCTTGAAGACAACACAATTTACCATATCAATTTCACTTGAGATCAGTTTAGACTAGCGTTTGGCAGTTAATAATATAAAAAAAACCTACTGTCTGCTTCCATTTAAGAGCCCTAAACTGAGTTGTGCTCTTTTGATTCTTACATTTAAAATTAATCTTAAATTTTTGGTGAAATAAAGCCCACAGTATTCAGGAGAGGACAGGTGGAAAGATATTTCTTTTATCTAGTCTTTTAACTGTCTGCTTGATTGCTTAGTTTTTACTGGATTTAGAGATTAAAACAATCTACTTTTTTCACTTTCTTTGTATAGTCTTTGTAACATGACCATTTGCACCACCTAATGCATGCTTACAAATAGCTTACATATAAGCCTCTTAAAAACTGTTCTACAGTCTTAATGGCCTGAATTCATATGAGAATATGAAAAGAAATCACAAGAGTCCTTGACTTGAAATGATATGAAATAGAAGGTTTTAGAAAGATTTCCAGAAGCCTTTTCCAGGTTACTTTTGTATCACGTTAAATGTTTCATTTTGTTTTCCATTTCAACAACATTTTGGACTTTGATGTTTTAATAGTTACCAAAGGAGTGCTTTTTTTTTCATTATGCAGAGATGTCTAGTTATGCTTTGGTTCCCCCCAGCAAATGTTCTGTGGCTTCTAGCCCTTTGGTTTTTGGAAGGACTAGTGTTTGGGCACACCTAGAGTAGCAGATGGATTAGGTCAGGGTTCAGATATAAGGCACATTAAATCTTGTATGGACTTTTTCCATTTTTTCCTGTCCAGAAATGACATTTAGAGAAAGCCTACGTACTTCTTTTCACATTTGTTCTGGCCTTCTGAACCTGCAGCAGCCCAGATGGACTTACTGTTTCTTTACTCTGAGCAGGAGTCTGACCTGTACAATTGACTTAGAAGTAAATTCAGTGTTTAAGGATCTGATTAGATTTATTGTACAGGTGGTAATCAGTTACATGGTACTTTTATATGAAAATTATATGCACAGTGTATTTATATGAAAACTAGATTTATGTGTAAGAGTTATATGTAGAGAGAGTAATGGGATAGTCACAAGGTAGTCCTGGTAGAAGGAACCCTAATATGGATTTTCTCAAGTCACTTGACAGAGTCAGAGGTTTTTGACCTCTCTAACATGAGATTGAGAAGATATTGAGAACATGAGATTGAGAAGTCTTATAATATATAAACTCTTCCATTCTTGTTTATTTTGTGTTTGAAATAATGTACCTTTTCCTTAAGAAAAAGTTGAAAAATTAAATAAATCCATATTTAGCAAACATTTTACACTACAGTTTCTCATTGATGTTAATGGATTAAGTGTCTTAAAGGCTTGCTCTTTTCACCTCGAATCTGAAGTATTAATAAGCAAAAGGATTACAGCTTTTTAACTTTTTTGATGGCAATATAATTTTATCTATATTCAGAAATGTCTCGTCCCACTCAGTGGACAATGAGGGAGGTGAATCTTTGTGATCCCGCAAAAGAGGCTGTCTCTGCACAGCAGGGCCACCGGGGGGCAGAGTCATGACAGTGACTCTGAGGAACCATAACAAAATTTATTCATTCTCCCTAATGAAACAATCAACAAATGGTACGGATAAAGGTGTTGTTTTCATAGGTGATTATTTTATGGCACAACTAAATTCTGAGAAAAAGGAAGAAACAGTTATTAGAAAAGAGGAAAAGATAGGGGGAGTGAGAGAGTAAGAGAGAGAGAGAGAGAGAAAGATAAAAGGTTCTCAACACCTATAAATACAGTCATGTCTCACTGGATGAGTCCAAATCTTCAGTTCTTCAGTGGTGGGTGCACCATGATCAGTATTTTTCTGTCCCTTTATACCCTTGAGATATCTAGGTGGCATTCCCAATTTCCCCAGGAAGTGGTGTTGATTTGCATAAGCCCCATGAGCTAGAAGTAGTGTGGCACCTGCCATCCACCTCCCCCATGGCACAGTCAGCAGGAGCACTTAATTAAAGAAAAGAGTCCCACCTATGCAGAACTTACCTCTTCCTTTTGTTAAAGCATATCTGCAGGAAGCCAAAGGGGTAGCACAGAGACCACTGGGAGCAATCAGCAGTTCTCCCTCCAGACAGGTCTTTCCAGATCTTATCAACACACAAGGTTTGAGGCACACAGCAGCAGCTGAAGAAAATGAGCTAGGATTGTACAAAAAATCTTATAGAAAAAATATGTGCATTTCCTGATATGTTTAACATCAGAATTATGTTGAAGCAAAGGAATAGTAACATATGCAAGAGCCATTGTGACGTCTTTATAATAGGTGACATTTCTGAAGTTACAGAAAAGAGCAAGCAGTGGTAGCCTGAATTAAGCATTTTTCTTTGTTTTCATCTGCATTACAGGCAGTAGTGATTATTTTCAAAAAATAATTTTGTTGCTTGATTCATAAACTCTACAGATAACATTCATTTAAAAAAATATCTTTGGACAAATGTTTATGAACTATAAAGTAACACATTTCTTTAAGTTGCAGAAGGCTATTCTATTGCATAGCAGAGAAAGAAGTGGATCACTTTTAATAATGTAGACATAAGCACTGTGAATTGAAGAAAATTACCTGCTGAGAAATTTATAGCTTCAGTCTAATAGTTGCCTACAGCTTTAAGTTCCCTCTGAAGAGCATGACGTTGACTGGAGACCTCTATGATGTTGATTGTTAGATTTGTAATACTATTTTTCTTAGCGCACAAGCAAAGCTTTTAATTAATGTGATATTGCTGGAACATCATTCTACTTAAAGAAGGTATGATAAGCAAGCAATCTTGCATTCTGCATATAGGTTATTTAGAAAATACTAAGGTACTTCAGCAAAGCATAATGTGATCAATATGCTTTGATGCCTCAACACGTTTTTACTCTACCTATTTTAATGTTTGTCCACATTCTAAATATGGCATACCTCGAGTAGATTCTTGAAGAGTTGACATAATCACTGGCACTCTTGGAGAATCTCTGAAGGAGGGTTATTCTATGTTGGCTAGCTGTCTTTGCCAAAGGATCGAGAGTGAACTAAGTTTCATTAAGAATACATGCAATTATATGTATACACACAAATCCTCCTCGTGCCTACTAAGTCTGTTTTAAAAAGCAGCAGATGTGTGCTTGGGTTATTACTCAAAAGAATAGAAATAGGAGTCTTTCAGAAAAGCAGGTATTACTGAGTTTGTCTTTCACTGGATTCACCATTATCACAAATATCACTAAATGCTCTCTAATAATAATAATAATAATGCCTAAGCATTCAATGGGACTAGAATCAAAGATGCTCCACATTATTCAGTGAAGTGCTCTTAGAGTGGATGGTAATCCCCAGCTGAAGATCACTTGGTTTTCTCTTGTCTTTTTTTTTTTTGACACAGGAGGGAATCATATGGCTCTTGCCACCCAGCCTAGCTACTTATGGGTAATGCATTGATTCTAACAAATTAGAGATATAATACTCTTCCATGTTTGGTTTGTTTTTTTTTAAAGCTATCATCAGTGAAATACTATAAAGGCACAGTTCCAGACAGTATATCTACTATGTCAGCTTTTTTTGTCCATTCCTCACAGTCATAGTATTACTCTCCTCGCAAGAGAGGTTCCACAAATTTACACAGATGTTTGTATTCTGGAAATGACAATAAAGAAGCAATATGAACATCTGGAATTCCATATAATGATTTATATAGATGATCATTATAATTTAATTCTTCCAATTGTGTATCAGGTTACCTGTTCTTTGAAAGAAGAAATTTTATTTTTAATTTTATTTTTATTACAAGTGCCATTCCTTGTAGAAATAATGTGGTAAGGAAGCTGAACGGAACTTTTGTATTCCCCATGTGGTTTCCATACATAATGGTATTATTAGAAAGCATCTTTTAGAATATTATTACTGCTAGGCTCAGCAGATCTTTTACTAATGCTTCAATTTCTTTAGCTATTCAGCATTTAGAATGTATGAAAGATCTTCAATACCCTTTACTAAATTTAGCATTCATGAGGAATAATAATGACTAATAGATTGACATTAATGGGAATAAATCCTTAAATTATTTATCTGTAGAGGATCTCGCTGAAGAAAAACTGAGGAAAGACTTCACAGGTTTCTGAAGAGTGAAAAGGACTTTTTTTTTTCCTAGTAATTTTGTTTCGAATGTCTAACTGGATGACCACAGAGCTTTTAAGATAGTCAGAAATCCAGGTATTCCTTTTGCTCATCAGTTGTCCAATTATTGGTCATCGAAAGAAAGCACCCTTGGAAGCTTAGTAACAGCAGCTATAGTGATGTCAAAGAGAAAAAAACAAGTACCCAACATATTTAAAGCACATCATAAAAAGTAAATCTGTATGTAACACAGACTTACAGACCAGTGGATAAAAATTAAACTGTGAAATGTGTAAACATGCATAAATGACTATGAACATCCTAACATGGAGGATGAAACTATCAGTCTCAACCACTTACTCTGCCAGGTGAATGACTCGGGATGCCAATGACGGCTGCAATGACTTGTTTGGTGGCTTGAGTGAAGCTGAGAATCTTAATTGGATAAGCTTGTTACTAGAAAAATTGGTACTAAAAAGTTTATGTGTATTTCTGTTTAACTATATAACAAGAAATATTAGTATTGCTACCAGTAAGATAATAATTCCCTGACAGAATGGTTAAGGCCTTAATTAGACTAACAATAACTTCTTGACTTTGCAGGTACAAGTTCAAGCAACCTCAGCTACAACGTGGATACAAGAAAGTAACACACAGTGCAAACTAGTCTTTTATATGTTAGATCTAAATGTACATACACTAAGTTTCATACAAGAGATTTCTTGGACAGCTATACTTGATATTTATTTTGTGCTGTAATAAGGTCTTTCTGGATGGGTCGTCACAGGCTTAGGTTGTCTAGAGAGGTTGTTAAGTTTCCATTTTTGAATGATACTCAAAACTCAGCTGGATACAGATCTGAGCAAGCTGATCTATGTAATCCTGCTCTAAGTAGGGGTTTGAACGAGCTGATATCCAGAGGTGCCTTTTAACCGTAATGATTCTTTGTTTCTGTGAAAAGCAAATGTCTGCATTTAAAATAGTTCCATAAAGTTAATGAATGGATTTATTTGTCTGGCTTTTTTAACAAAATATTATATTCTGTTCAAAATTACTAAAGAATACCTGATAAAGAGAGAAATTCTATTCAAATAGCATTTCAAAATGGTAATTAATTTTCTAAGGATGTACTTGCTATGACAAGAAACCTGAACCTCATGAACTTTTATTAGAAAGAAATCTTTGCAAGTAGAAAGTAGACTTACATTGCAGCTCACTGCTAATGAATTATACTTTCACATGCTTAGTTGCTTTCTCTCTTAATCAGTTACCTCTAGCAGCTACTAGTGAATGTAGTTTCTTGTCTCTTTCCATCATGGCATATCATGATTTGACTCTTGATGTGAATCATGTGTTCTTAAAGAGCCCCTTTCGAAGTTTTTCAATGACTATGTACCCTGTATCATTAGATAGTAGAATGAATTAATTTTCTTAGACTGGGAATTGTTGCCTATTTTGCTTGCATAATGTAAACATGTAGAATGGATATAAAATTTGCATATCTGCTTCCATTTCTTTATTTTCTCTTGAATCTATTGTTCTCATTTGTGTCTACTTAATGGTCATATGAATTCATCTCTATGAATTGTGAAATCCTTTTGGATTCTTTCAGAAAGAGGAAATATGTATCATTGCTTCTTTCAGGTATTGGGTTTCCTTTTTAGGTTATCCAGTCTTAGGGAAAACTGAATTGTCCACATGAATTATTGTATATATCAGATGAAGTTCTTGTAATATTTTTCCAATTTTATTCTGTGCTCTTTCATAGAGTTGCAGCATTTGCAACTCTCGTTGTTGTGTTGTCAAATTTACTATAGTCAGGGTTATATTTATAACTTCAGTTTATTTTCCTCAACTGCTTATTCTGTATTAAAATAGTAGTACCTCACTTAGATTTAGTACAATCACTAAGCAGAATGTTGTTATTTAATTTTAACAGATAAAATCAAACATATATGTTCTAGGATCATCACAGCTTAAACATATACATGCCAAACTGAAAAATATACCTTGAAGCTGAGTATTAAGCATGTCCTTATTGTCCATTAATTTGAAAGTTTTCTTTGAATATTAGAATTTATTAAAAAAACAAGGGGGATTTACTTAGAGATTTCTGTCTACTTCAAATTGAAATTTATTGAAGTCAGTGTCTTTTTATTTTGTTTACATCTTATTTTTATTAAATCTATGAATTTGTGAATAAATTGTCATGTATTGTAGAGTCCTGGTTGGTTGTTCAAAAATTCAGTAGTCTTCTTTGAGATGCTTGTGTCTCTTTAAAAAAAATCCCAAACAAATAAAACAAACACACAAATGAAAAACCTTCTATCTTCTATATATATATGATTTGATTGTTTACTTGTGTAGGTGTCATTCTGAGTTTGAAAACTTGTGTAGGTGTCATTCTGACTTTGAAAGTGGAGTACTTGCTGAATGAATAACTGGTGATGCAATTTGCTGCACAGGGTTCCAACCCTGAGCAGCTTGGTCTGACAGCAGTTAAATACCTAGACTGCCTCATTTAGAAGATCAATGTTAATGATAAAAATATGCAGTTGTTCAAATACTCACTGTCTCTTATTTTTCACAGGCTGACAATGCTTAGATCAACTACATTGATGGTTTTCTATGGGCTACTCATATTTTATTCTCACTTAGGTAACCAAGAGTGACTATCACATACTCCCAGAAGATAATTTGCAGAGAAATGAATTTGATTTTGTAGTTCTGCTCATCTTCTGAAGGAGACAATGATCAAGTCTTCTTTTCATTTGAATTCATCTCAGGCCTTCAGTTCACGTCTTGAGATAGCTGAATCCTGGTAAGATTATATTTTGCCTCATACCCTAGAAAAATATTTGTCTATATGTTATATCCAGGTATGACAGAAACAAACGCACTCCAGATTTTAATTTTGAAACTGAATAACAAATATCTTGATATATGCCTCATCACACATATGTACAAGTTGGAAAAGAGTAATACTAAAAGAGGGACTAACTTGTCACCTTGTAAAATGAAAAATGTAATTAAAGAAACATGAAAACTTTCTACTGGGTATATGTTCTTCCAGCTTGATTTACCTCTGGAGATGAAAGCTTCCAAATGTCTTATTTCCAAAGCTGTACTATCTTCCAGAAAGTCCCCTTAGATAAATTAAAGATAAATAAGCTGAACTGCTGTAGAATTATAGCTTAATCATTACTTTTTTAAATGGTCTTAGGTGTAATATGAATTTCACATAATAGGCAGAATAGTAAATACCAATTATTTTGAGTCTACAATAAGACTGCAGGAAGTAAATTAGCATATAGCATAATCTATAAATATTGCAGACAGTTTAAATCCATTTTTAGCATTAGTTTGGTCAAGTGAAAGCTAGATGAACAAGAATTATTCAAAGTATGAGTAAGAGATGAGTCTGGCCTTTTCAAATGCAAAAGGTTAGGGGAAAATGTTCAATGCCAGGTTACTAGAAAATATAATATTTATCTAATTTATATTAACGTAAGAATATTAGCTGAAATTATAGGATATGGATCTGACATCCTGAGAAAAATTCTTTCTTTTCTGGATTTTTTATTCAGTGTTCCCATTTGTATATACCCAAGTCCTTCTTTAAATTTATTTGTTGAAGTTGCAAGAATAAAAGGTTCTGTGTCCTGACTGGTGATTTTTCTAATAAATTTTATCATTGATTTAAAATTCATATTCACTTCTGATTTTTCATATTTTTTAATTTTCTATTCATTAAGCTTGTAATTATCATTTGCATACATTTCATTTTGCTGTAGTACTTGTTTGCTATGTTGTATCTATATTAAGCTATTATTCATCTACTCTTTGTACTGTATAATTAAATTGTTAAATACACTGTTTATTACCAGAAAAGCTTTGGTGCAGGTTCCTTACATTGTTGCTATTTATTAAGTAATATTTAGGGCTCAAGATATATCTCCACTTTTACCTATTTCATAAAAGTATCTTCTCTGTATTATAAATGAGAAGATATCAGAGGACTTCAGGAGAAATCAATCATTTCAGTTCAACTTTGAATGTAAATAAATAATAGCACCATTCTCCAAAACTTACCTGAGATATCCAAACACTTGTAAAGTTGAAAAAATCAAGAGAAGTTAAAACTTCCCTACTTTTCCCTGTATTTCAATCTTATTTCTTCCTCAGACCATGTTTGCATACATGTATTTCTGCACTTAACTTGCTTCTTTTCTAGAAAAAAAGAAGTTTTTGTGAGAAAAACAATTAACTACTATCTGCAATAAAGATCCTTTGAATTATCTGATACTCCCAGTATCTGACTCCACTACGCTAGGCCTGATTTGGCATGGGAACTCTAAATTCTCTCTGACAGATAGCTTTACATTCTCACCATTTGAAAATTTCCTCTTTTGGGTTTTGAATTACAGTTATTATATTCCAGGATTTGCTGATTTGTAAACAAACAGAGGTGGAGTTTTGCTAATTCCTGAAGTTAACTCACATAATTTTCTGAACTGTTTTAACAAGTGTGTCAATAGTATCTGAAGAGTGGTCTAGGAAAATGGTGCCACACTTGTGTATGGACAACCATAAGTTTGATACGTTTGTGTATTGTGTTGTCTGAGTACAAAGCAGTTTAGATCTGAAAGCCTCAATCGCAATGAATGAAAGGATAACATAATGACCATGCTTAATATTTGATAATTAAGTTGATATAATGGGGTTTTATACCTTCCAAGCTATGGTAGATTAAACATGGCTCATGGATAGTGCCCATCCAGCTGCTTTCTCAGTTCCTTTCCTCAGCAACATGGGAAGAAAATAAGATGACAAAGATTGTGAGCCTCCACAGCATGATAGCTCAAAATTACCACCATGGGCAAAACAGACTCAAATTGAGAAAGCTGTTTTCAATTTATTTCCAATTCAAAAAGAAGGGATGTTGAGAAACAAGAACAAAATTAAAAGCACCTTCCCCTCCACTCCACTTTTCTTCTCAGCCACTACTTAACTCCTTCATTCATCTCCAGGTGCATGGGTGAGCTTGGGAAATAGGGGTTGCAGTCAATCCATAAGGCCTCATCTCTTGACACTTCTTCCTTCTCACACTCTTCCCCTGTTAAAGCATGGGGTTCTTCCTGTAGGACAGTCCTCCATGAACTGCTTCAACATGATTCCTTTTCAAGGGCTGCAGTTATTCAAGAACTGCTCCATTATGGGTCTTCTCTATAAGGTACAGCCCTTTAGGAACAAACTAGTCCAGTTTGGGTCCACAATGCCAGCAAGCCTGCTCCTGCATGAGCTCTTCATGGATTACAGTTTTCTTCAAAGTACATCCACCTGCTGTGGTGTGGAGTCCTCCATCAGCTGTAGTGTGGATATCTTCTCTAGTGTGTCACTCCATGGGCTGCAGGGGGACAGCCTGCATCACCATGGTCTTCTTCATGGGCTACAAGGGAATTTCTTCTCTGGCACTATGGAGCACCTTCGTTTCCTTCCCTCCCCTTCCCTCCCCTTCCCTCCCCTTCCCTCCCCTTCCCTTCCCTTC
>JANHFX010026313.1:0-16813 GCA_027560015.1 Chloroceryle amazona
AGACCGACCAGACCAGACGAGACCGACCAGACGAGACCAGACCGGACGAGCCCCGCCAAGGGAAAGAGCGCATGCCACACCGTACATCCCGGTGGCCGCCGAACCAGTCAAAACCCGCCCGCCGGCCCGGCCCGGCCTGGCGGTCACTCACCATGTTCACTTCCGAGACCACGTCGATGCTGGCGATTTCTATCCGCATGCCCACATCTACGGGCGGACCTGCGGGAGGAGAGGGAGGCGACGTTAGACGGCGGGGGGCGCCCGGGGGCCAGGGGCGCGGGTCGGTCGGGGAAGGTGGGCGTCTCACCTCCGAAGTCGGGCCGGAGACGGATGTCGTAGCCCTGGAGCAGCCTGTCCACCGTCTCTTTGACGTAGGACATGTTGCTGGGTCCGTCAGCGCTGCGGAAAGGAGCACAGGCGAGTTAGGGAGGAGGCCCGGCGTCCCCGCGTCCGTTCCGCGTCCAGGCAGCGCTCACCTGCGCGCCGCGCACGCCACAGCCAGCACCAGCGGCAACGACAGGGCCTGCCGGCCGTCCCGCTTCGCCGCCGCCCACCCCATCCCAGCTTCGGCCGCGCCGCCGCCTCACGGGGGAAGAGCCGCGGACTGCAACTTGGTGCGGAGCGAAGCAACAATTCCCGACAGCCAGACGCATGCGCGGAGCGGGGCGCCGCGGCCCCCGGAGCGCACCTCTGCGCGCAGCGGCTCGCGTGCGGCGCCCCTGCCCCGGGCACGACCGGTCCCCCCCCGGAGCCCCGCCGGGGAGGGGCTGAGAGCGGCGGCAGCGCGGCAACAGGTGCGGGCGGCGAGACCAAGCGGCTGGCCGGGACGACGGGAACCGAGAGCCCCTGGGCTGCCAAGGCTGGGTGCAGCCGTCCCCGCTTCCCAGACAGAGAAAATAACTGCTGAGGGCGCTTTTCAGTGACAATTCACACCGATAGGCTCTGATGTTGATTATAACGTATAAAGGAATTGGCAAATTCGGAAGAAATGGCACGGTTTTGGTGCAAATAGTACTTTGTGCATCCGTGAAGGGTTAATCATTCATCCGCCCAGCGCTGCGCGGCTTCTTGCGCAGGTTTGCAAGCGGGAGCGGTCCCGTCGGACGACCCGCTTGGCGTAGGCTGGACATCGCAACAGATTTTTAGCTGCTATTTTTCAAACAAAGTAATTGATCTTGCCCGTCTGAGCAGTGGTACATACTGACTACTCGAAGCCCTGTGAACAGTGTATGGCTTACGCCGTGCCGCTCCTTTTCCCTGCACGGTGGCTCCAGCGGAGAAAACATGATAGTATCCCTTTCAAATTCAACCCACCTCATCTGTGTGCTCTACAACGCTGCGTGAGGTGACCTTGAGATAGGTATTTGCTGTTTTCGAGGATCCTATAGTGCCGTGCAGAAGTATTTCTGAGAAAGCAAACTTCTGGTGATGCTTTCATGATAGAAATACATCACGGTACTTGAAAAATTCAGGAATATTGAAATTGGTTGTGACACAAATTCTAGTGATAATTTTGAACATTTTAAGAGTTTATAGTTCTATGCAACTTTGACGCTCTTGGTGAAGGAGCGCAGCACACTTCCTGAGAGATCACCAGGGGGGTCTTCCACCCTCACACCTACTTTCTGTAACCATGACAGTACAAGTTTATGAAAATAATTATTTTATTGATGTTTTTTAACAGTACAATAAATATTTTCAATTGGCTTTGAGGTCTTCTACACTGAACATATCTTTGATTTCCTCTTATTTTAGTCTTAGTTGCAGAAAAATGTGATCTCCTAGATAAACTTGGTGGTACTTTAGCATTGCTGTTCTGAAATATTTTTTTAAAATTAACTAATTGTGATTAGTCTGTTTTAGTGGTGTTCAATTGGGTATAGAACTTTTAAAAGCCTATAGAAGTCTACCAAAAAGGATCTTTTTATTCAGAGTTGTATCGAACATAGCCATAATAAACTTACCTGGTTCCTCTGAAGCACAGACTTAGGATTTTTCATGGGACTATAGATCCCCTTTTACTTCTTGATGGTGTGCAGCATTATTTCCTGTAGTTTTAGTTTTGTCATAAGCCACCTGAAAGTCAGGTAAGCCTGTATGAATGGGAGACCACTGCTTTCTATGGCTTGCCAAAATCTGTCTTAAGGCATAAGTGCAGGGGTTTATTCTGTATGAATTCTTCATTATCCGTACATTTCAGGACAGCTTTAGTCTGGACTAGCTGTAGTCTGGTCCCTGGACTGAATGCCCATTAGTGGTTGAAATGTTTTAGGTGCATTTCTGGAGCTTATTATCTGTTTGGAAAAGGCATAAGCTAAGCCTGCCCTGCAGGTCTTCTGCCATTCGGGATGCCCCAGCCCAACAAATGTACTTACAGGGAGGGTGAGGGAGGATGTTCTCCTCAGCAAGCTGGTTCCTTTGAGCATTCTCCCAGCTGAGCCATCCCGGCATCTGTGGACCAGCATTGAGCTCTGTCCACTGAGCATCCCAAAAAGATGACTGCTGACTGGTTGACTGTTTCCCAAAGGTGGCATGCTATGGAAATGCAACTCCAGTTTGTTCAGAGTGACCACTGGTGACATCTTGGCTCTAAACCGGCATCCTGAAACAACTGTAAATATCCCAGTAAATGGAGACATTACTGCAAACATCCCTTAGTAGTTGGGGCTTGAGAACAAAGGGGTCTATATGGTACTTTAAATAATCAGAGGAAGGAGGAGCTGCATGGCATTACACTGCCACAGCAGGGATGGTGAAAAGGATACTTTTAGCCCCACAGGGTAGATGATAGAAACATGTCTGGGACTTGCCTTCCATTGCTTTCAGGACAGAAAAAGATAAATTATTGACAGCAGCATTTCCACTCTCCCATGTGTTACCAACTGAAGTGCCCTATAGTTTTATCTGAAGTTTAAGAACTTGAAGTTTTGCTTTCTTTGCAGAAGATAGTATGCTTTTCCAGACCTTCTTCTACATTTTTGGATGTGGAGGAATCCTGTCATAATTTTGATAAAAATATTCCTTGTGACATAGTTCTTGGTTTTGGCAGCTCTTTAACACCTCTTTCACAAAGAACGGGCGACATCCAAAATGAGTGGCCATGGCAAAGAGGCACAGTTCAAAGATTATGTCCTGCTCAGAGAATATTGAATAATAAAAAAGAATCCAAGGTCACTGGAAAAAAAAGATATTTTTTCCTGTTTCCCACTGGATAAGATCTGTAGGAAGGAAGACCACGACTTTTAATGAACATATGAGTAAAAAAAAAAAAAAAAGAAAAAGTGATGACTATGCAATATCTCTCTAGTGATACTTCATGCTTTCTTAAATGTAGAACAAGGAAAGGTGTGTGTTTGTGATTCTGCTCAAAATAAAGGAGAGCTGTATGCCTCACACTGTGTGCTTCATATGTGGAGATGATGACTAAAAGTGCTTATATTTGTAATACTGACTGGTTTGAGTAATTGGAAATAGGGATTTGCAGACCCAGGATACTTGTAATCTGTGTCGAGTTTTCCAATGAGTAGGGAGAACTGTTGTGAAAATAGGAACACCACCCACAGGCCAGAAGCAGGACTGGTTTTAAGTGTGAAAGCAGCATCATTAATTAGCAATATTGCATTGCAGGGTAAATAGTGTGCACAGAAAACAGAACGGAAACCGAGCGAGTTCAGGATCTTTGGATTATTCATTGTCAGACATGTGCCTCACTGTGCTTGACTGTATGACTTTTCATACTGCATACACCTCAGCTAAAAACAAATGAGAATTAGGATGGGTATGCCTTTTTTCTTACTCGGCACAGAGCAGGTGACATTTTGCAGTAACTATACTGGTATGTTCAAAATTTTAGATCAATTTTTTAAAAAATAAGGTAAATAGTTGAGTTTGAAAGCTATGAAATGAAACTTAGGAACTGTGAAATGACTACCTTAATGACTACCTTTATAGATAAAAAACAAACACTGCTAATATTTATACTTAGAGAAAAGGCAGGTAACAAAATAGGTCATATTCATCTGCTTAGTCGTAATTGTCATTTTATACTTAAAGTAATCCCTTGAGTCAAATACAGCTTGTGAGCAGTCTTCTTGGATGGCAGAAAATGGGAATCTGGAGATACTTTTAGTGTGTTTTGGGGATTTTGGGGAAGGCTCTCTAAGTGATCAGGAAGTGCTGTGAAGTGAGATGCTAAACCTGCGCTTTACCCTGAGATCTGTAGACAGTGTGATGCTGTGCTTCACTGAGGAGAGCACCTCACTGTCCCAACGTTTTCCCTTTCCTTCAGGTCTCTCAGTAAGCCTTCACAGTCTCACCCTTCCTTCAGGAAATAAAAAAGGAATAGGTCAAAATTTATGCGCTCTTTGTGCCTCATTTTTATCCTTCTTTTTATATGCTGTAAGGTTGATTAAGATCTTCTTAGTGCAGATTCTACTTCCTTCTAAGAGCCTGCAAGTCACTTAGGACAGTATTTTTAAAGAATTAATAGTAAATAACAAAACTGTGAATTGAAGTTATTCTCCTTTAATAATCAAAATGAGAAGAGAATATGTAATAGGAGCTATAGGATTCTCTTTGTGCTATAGTACCTATAGCCAGAGTAATTTAGTGACTCTTTAATCATGTCAGATGAACATCTGTAACACTCAACTGAAATCCCTTTATAGATCTCGCAGCCTTCTATCTACACTGCTCCTACAACATCCTTTCTTAACATTACAGAATGTGCTTCCTCTTGAGGCATGCAAGTCCAGCACTACATGCCTAATGACAGAACTGCCCCTGACAGTACATTTTCTTTTCCCCCCTCCACACTACCTGTGGGAATCTACTCTGTTGACTCTCCATTTCCTTCATCCCAAGTGTGAGAGACTCCAAAGCTCTTTCTCCCTCTGATGCTAGCTCAAGAGAAGTAGTAGAGTTTTAAGATTAAGATTTAAAATTAGAAGCTATAGTGATTATCAAAAAAGACAGTCCTGGCTTCAGAGAACAAACTGTCCAGGGTAAGTTAGGAAGACATTCAACAAGTATTGAGACAGACATGAAGAAGGTGAAGGCAGCAGTTAGTCTGTATACAGTGTATATAGTTTAGTGGCCTCAGTTGGCATATTACATACCATAGTAAATTGTGTATATATTTGTAGGATTGAGACCTTTGCTTCTATGCGGTTTAGGCCTGTCTTTATGTGTATGTTGGGTTTTTTTGGTAAAAGAAATGAAACACTGTTAGTGGAATAGCCCAGAAATTGGGTTTGTTTTTATTTTGATAAACTAAATTAATTTTCTCCAGCTTTGCCTGGTGTTATTTTAAAAGTAGTACACAGAGAAATACAAGTAGTATTGTTATACTCAGAAGTATTTTACCACACTGAGCCACTAGAATGCAATGTGTCTCCTTGTCCCATTTCAGTGGTGTGATGCACTCGCTACGAACAATTCTGAATCTATGAGTCACATAAATAAGAGCCTAGCTTATTTGCTTCTAGCAGTGGAGACAGAATGGCTGAATTCAGTCACAGTAACAACTTTTCAGGGGATATTTTCACATAAGCATGTTGATCAAAGTGTTCCCTTCATCAGCAAGAAGAAAAAACATACTTAATCAAATTGAACTTTTCTTTGATCGGTGCCAGATTGCTACGCCCGTATTGCAACAAAAGTATAGATGTCTGCACTATTTGCTCTCAAGAAATTCAGAATTAAACGATACTCCTTTCAAAGCATCCTGATCTATCTTTGAGGTTAGTGCAGCTCGGAACAGGAGAAGAACTCTGCTCTGCAGTTAAACAGGAGGTAACTTCCTCATCCGCTTACAAGTGTTTTTTGATCTTGTTACTCTAAAGGGTGGCACCTTCACCTTCTGCCTCTGCTTATGGTTTGCAGTTCTTCCATGGAAACTGTAGTTCCAGGTCCCTTGTTAATCTCCAGTAGACCCTGCTTATTTGCTGTGTTACATTGCTGGGGAGATTGACGGTCCTAAATAGTTTTCATTCCAAAATAGTTTTACATTAGTAGTTTTGGGGTTTTGACTTAATTCTGATTTGGGATGAAAACTGGTGCTTAATGTGGGTCATCTCCATTGGCCAGAACTTCCAGATTTAAAGTCAAATCTATCTGAAAGTATCCTTAATGCATTGCCTCCAAATTCCATACTCCTCAAACAGTCAAGTCCACTAAGAAAAGAAAGAGACATTTTGGTTGAGAATTTCTAGTACTTGCTCTTTAAGAGGCTGTACCTATATATGGTAAGACCCCGAAGAGTAAAAGCTAGAACAGAGCCAAACAGAAATGGTTCTTTTCCTCCTGCTGTAGCAACTGCCTCACAAAAGGTAGGCATGTTGTATTTATACTCATTATCAAGGTTGTCTGCTGCCTCCAAGGACAAACAAGAAGGAAAATTTGCATTATATTTCAAGAATATGTTTACAAAATATTTCATTGCTCACATTTAAAAGTGATTATTAGAAAAACAGTAAAACAGAACTATAAAAGCTGCCAGACTGAAAACAGTGTGATCTTTGCTGATGGCAAATTCCCCTGGAATTCTGTTGAGTAGATTTACAGCCATGAAAATGACAACATTAGATGTGTCTTGCCATGTATAGTCATACCTACGCTGTGAGAAAACAAAGTGGGCACGATTTTAACAAATGCAGTAGTCCTACACAACAGCTGCTTGCACAATCCTTTCTTGTTACAGGAGCGCTTTTGGTGAGCAAGATAGATGCTTCTCGCTTGCTGAAATAACACATGTGAATCCCTTCAGCTGGGAGTCACTTTGTCAACAGGGAGGTGTAAGACAACAAGTAATTTTACTTATCTCTTAAACTGATGCAGGAGTGCAGGTCTAAAATCCATGATTTATGTATGTTGTGTGGGCTGGCAGCAGTCACTGGAAGCTGTCCATAAACTGAGAAATATATTATGCCCTGTCATTTGTGCTGGTTTTAGCTAGTCAAAAAAGAACCCTAAAATAAAGGCTAAAATAAGTGCAAAGATATGAATTGATAGAAAAAAAGAAATTGAACACAGAGGGCTGGTAAAGACGTGAGGTAGATATTCCTCAGCCAGATAACAAAACTAGAATGCTGCCAATTTGTTAGCCCCCGATGGTATCTCTTCCCATTGCCGTGGTGGACACAGGGGGTCTCAAAGGGATAACTGCTCTGAGAAGAGGTCTGCAGGAGGGGTGGTTGAACAACAGGGGGTATTGTTCTATTCAGCATTCATGCATTTTAGTAAAGAATGAACTGTTTGTGGTTGCCTTCAAACCCACATCTGAGGGTAAAACCATTTAGGGCAGTCAGCAGAACTTGAACAATTGGGAAGCAATTGGTAAATGGTGAGATAAGGAGTGAGGGAGCATCGTTTTGCTCCCATGAGGAGCAGCAAGAGTTTGTGTAATGTCAACAATATTACCTTCAGCTATTTTATGGTACCATCTCTGGACAGAAATGAAAGAGGTTGAAAGAAGACTTAATTTCATGGGCATCAGAGGTCAAAAGAAGAAATATCAAGATTATACTTAATTTTATAACTTGGAAGCATTTCTATCTCATCTCTTCCTACTGTAAGAGATGATTTTTTGATCCTTCCCATGAGTTAACTTCACATATTCTTAAACTCTGTTGTGGCTTCCTTTGTCTCGTCAAGTGTCTTCTTAAGTGACTCACTCTTTGGTTCAGACAATTTCTGTCCCTTCACCTAGCATATTATGGCTTAAATTGTACTTAAGGATATTATCAATTAACAATCATTTACTTCTAGATATTATAAATTTTTCATTTCAGAAAATCTGAAAATGTGTTTCAGTATTGTCTCTCTGTGTTAGACCAGTCTGAGATGCTGGCCACAGGAATGGTAGCCAAGTCAAATTCCTGTCCACCCCACTTTGATGAAGGCAAAATATCACCTGCCCGTCTGTCAGGTGGGGAACTGAGGAATTAGAACATTTGTATAATAGGATGAAAACAACAACAATGAGGCTGTAAGAGTATTATAAATATATAAAAAGTATTATAAATATAGAGAAAAACTCAACACCATAGTAAATCAGGGACTTAGAGTGAAAAATGCCATCTGGTTCTGATCCAGAATCCCTAGGGTGAGAGGCACATTTTTAGTTAACTTCATTGAGTTTTGGAATGGGACCTAAATGACCCTGGTGTTTAAATCAGGGTAGATTTGTACTTCATCTATTTGGACTGTGAGCTGAACTGCAGAGCAGGGGAAAGAACATGTATTGCTCTGGAGTAGTAATACTGGGAAGACACTGATGGTTTTCCATGATATAAGGAAGAGTGCTTGTGAGCGGAGACCTCATCCATCTTGTTAAAACCGTTCATCTTGTGAAATCTTCATCCCGGCATTGTGTATTTGTCTCTGTAAAATATTCATCTTCCATTTTGTTCCCTGAGCTTTTCACCCACACGTTTTCACCATCAGCAGTAGAAGTCCTTCTTTTCTTATGTCCAAGTGGCTAAGAAGTCACAGAGGTGACTGTGAAGGCCTGTTCATGTAGACAGTGTATTGGCTAAGGAGTGTTTATTTCTCAGTGTTAATCTCACATACTCTGATGCCTGTGTCCAGCAGAGAAATATTTAGAAAGCTGATTATGTATTAAACACCCAAAATGAGACATAAAGTCGACAAAATCTCTAAACTAACAAGGACATGAGAATTGGTTAAATACTGACCTATTTGATAATAATACTTAGTATTTATATACTTTGCATTTTTAAGCCACTGCATGTATTCAAATTAATTAATACCTTCAAATATCCCTGCAGCATATGTAAGTCTCCTCTAAAATTTGCAAAACAGGAAACTCAGATAGGAAGGTCTGGGGATGAAAATTTTAAATGGAGATTTGGGTGTTTGGCCTCTACAAGATCTAGGTCACTCTTACATGTAAACACCTTCATATTTGTTCATGTATTAGCTACACATGTTGAGAAGATTTGACCTAAATGGCTTATCCAAGGTCACAGAAATGAGTGGTAGAGCTGGGAAAGGAATAGAAGAATGCATCTTCTTTAAAGGTAAAAAGCAATTGAACCATAAAATCATTTTTGGCTTTAAGTGTATTATGCTTTGTGAATTTTATAATTACAATAATTTACTTATTTTATTTAATTTTATGCTATTCTTGAAAAATTAAGTTTGGAGTGTAAGATAAGAGATGCTGCAGCTGCACTGTATCAACTCCATGGTGTATCCAGACTAGGACCCTCTGTGACTGTGGCCAAGAGGTTATATTTCTACTGTTACAAAATACTTAGAGTGGACTTATCTGTTGATCCATACACTTAGATAAAAGCAAAAGGGTATTGTACTTCATCAGTTATTGTACTTGTTTCACTTGGTATAAGAGCAGATCACCCTTCCTTCATAAGAAATGCTCCAAGCGTAAGAAATACTCTATGAAGATTGAAAAGGGTGAGGATCTCCTCAGAGGCCCTGAGCTACTTGGTCTAACTTTGAAGCTGACTGTGCTTTGAGCAGGAAATTGGACTGATGACTTCCAAAAGTCCCTTCTAAGGTGAATCACAACTTCTATTTCCCTTTGATGGAAATCATTGTGTGGGAAGGGGAAGAAATTATATAGTGGAAATTATGAATTGTGTAAGAGGATAGCTAGCATAGAGCTATAGAATGGGATTATCTTCCTCTAGTTTACCAGTGAGAACTGGCCCCTGCTAGGATACCACTCTGGGTAAGTAGTGAAGGAGATCTGGGAACTAACTATTATAAGTGGTTCACAGGATACCTGATCTTGCAAAATGGTCTCAGTTGCCACTACTATCAGTGGAAGGGAACAGTGCACTACACTTCCCAAGCAGTTCTCAGCTCCTTACAAATGGTATTCAGGTACACCTTAAATTATTTGATGACATGATGAAGTACCACCAGATGCTTCTAAATTTTCTCTTTTCCACCTGCTCATTTCATCAGTGTTTTCTGGGCCTGATGCCTCTGCATAAATGCCTGTAAGACAAAATCAACCCCCTTGGGCTGCCTGGGGCTCCTACAGTGCTCTGTACTCTCTGGTGATGATATGAAAATTCCCCTCAGCAACTTTTTGACATGTGAGTAATGCCACTCTGTACAACAGCCACCAGATGGTAATGAAGAGTAGACTGGTTATGTGTCTTCTGTAGATTAAGTGTATTACCACAATGGCAAATTTTGCCTTTGCAAGCAGAGCTCACAAGTACAGCTCTAAACACCAGTTTGCTCAGCTGTTTACAGACCCCTGGGCGACTGCAGAAGTCTGCTTGGCAGCTCTATTTGCATAAAAAATAACTCTGTTTGGTTTTATATTAAACATTTTAGAGGGAATATTTTCTACCTAACAAATGGATGCTGATATTATTTTGTACAGGGAGGTTATAATTATAAGGAAGGTTTTGACTGTATAACTACAGAAGCTATCCCTTGTGAGAAGGTCAATGCAGAACACCTTTAGATGACTACATGCCTCATTTCTGGCACCATAATATTTCTTACATCCTTTATTTCAGGACATTTTATCTCTTCCAAGGTAGAAAGGAAGGTCTCTCTGTTAGTGTGTGCACTGGACATCAGCAAAGAGAGCGGTGGTGGGAAGCGAACCAAACCAAAGCACTGTGTCACTTCTTAACATCAGTTGTCAGTGCAGAGGGGATGCTGAGACAACCCTACAGCACAGCAACATGAGAGAAGAGCAGCATAAACAGATCCTCATCAGTACTCCTAGCCCTATACTTTGAGAATCAGAAGTCAGCCCCACAGAGGTCATGAGATTCAGAAGTCTCAGTTTTGCTTTTCTGCCTGCAGGATTTGGGGTTCTTTGCGCATTACCTTGTAAAATACCTAGGTCAGATTTTCAGATTTTTTTTCATTCATTGTACAATCCAGAGACTTCGCTACTCTCCCTTTCTCTCTTTAAAAGAAAAATAAGACTCCTCCTGCCTTTGAGAGACCTGGACAAGCCAAGGACCATGAAGGCAGGCAGAAAATCACTAGAGCTGATGCCAATGGCTTCAGTGTGAGTCGGGAGCCAGTCCCATGGCTCCCATGGCATATTTAACTCATTCCCCAGGCATCTGCCCGTGACTCATATACTTCTGGGATTAATAGACGTGTAATGACTGGGAACACAACTCCAAGGAGGCAGTCGGTTTGTTGGTGCTTTTGCTCTCTGGTTGCCTCTGGGAGCAGGGACCAGGAGTGGGATGCAGCTGTCTTAAAACTTGGTGGCAGAGTGGGAGGCTCTGCCTGAAAGCAGGAACCTAAAGGATACTGCAAGGGGGAACACCCAGCCTTCCTCCTCTCTCCTCTGAGCTACAGCAGCCTCATGAGCTGCCCCTGCCTCAGCCCCCTGCCCGCCTCTCTGCTCTACCTGCTGCTGAACCTGCAGAAGGTTTGATACTGTTGCCTGGGGCAACCAACATTTTTGACGCATTTCACACTGAACTTTGCAATCCTGATAGGGGAAGGCAGGGTACAGGGTAGTGACTTCTCAGATTCCTTCCCACAACCCTGGCTGCCATGTCCTTCACCTCAATGAATCAGAGACAACCTTGTACTGCTTTTAGAAATCTTCTTATCATAGTTTTCTGGGGATGCCCATTTTAGAGACAGAAATCGGGAGATCTGCTTTATTCCCCACTCTGCCACTGAGAAGGTGACTGTGACTGCCTTGATGACCTTTGCATCTCCAGGTTCCTGATGCAGATGTGACATGGGTCAGTGATGTGCCCAGTTATATGAATGTGGGGGCTGGGGAAGCAATAGGGTTAGACAAGAAATGAGACATGGAAGCACAAAAATTCTCTAATGCTTTCTTGCCGAGAACAAATTCTACCCCAAATTGTCTGGGCAGTGAGTGCTTCCACAAACATGTTTCCACTGCTGTGTGTAGAACAGAGGTCCCCTTAAGTATGGAGCTCACAGATTACCTCCTTAAAGATCCATGTATCAATCACTAGAAGAAGCCACATGAAACCTATTGCAAACAGTAATAACTATATATATGTATGTGTATATATTTGGTACTCAAAGGATTTTCTAGCCTTATTCTAAGCTATCAAGGACATGTGTGTTAAAATAACCACGGTACTGTAGAACAGTCCTGTAGATACCATATGTCAGAGGAAAAAATACACAGTTAAATGCTTGTCAGCATCAGTTCCTGCAATTTTGTAGGAGATCTGGACATGGACATGAAGCAAAGCTGGGGCAGCTGCAGGTTCAGTTTTACACAGAGGTTATACTGTGCTTTGAGGGGACAGCTGAGGTGGTGATTAGAGAACTGACATGGGACACAATGAGCTTGAATTATGCTCCTATTCTGCTGCAGATTTTTTACATGGTGCTATGGTGGCCTGTTGCCACTTAAGCTTTTTGCATCTCAGTTCCCAGCAAAACAGAAATAATAGTATTTTCTTGTGTCCAATCCTTACCTAGTCTTATTTATCTACACTGTAAGTTCTTTAGAGAAGAAAGTGCATCTGGTAACATGGTTGCTACAATGAATGCGATTCTTTTAAAACTTGGGGTAACAACTTTGTGATCAGATACTGAAGTAAGAAGATGGAAAGAAAACTGCTAGAACTGCAGCAAGGAGAAAAAGCTGGACTGGAAGAAGAGCTAGAAAGAACTTAAGCATCTATCTTACTTCTCCTAGAGTAGAACTTAAACTGCAATCAATAAACCCCAAATCCATACTTCTTAAATGTAAACACTTCACTAGAGAGGCAATTGAGGCCTGTAGTATCCTCACATCGCTATGGACGGAAAAGTTAATGTAACAGGCAGTTCAGGCATCTCCTAAGCTCCAGATTTGAGCCTTGATAAAGTCAGAAACAGGTGAGGGGTTTTTTTGTAGGATCCCGTGATCTCTTTAGTGTGTAGGGATGCATGAGTGGAGGGGAGTGAAAGACACCTTGCACCCTTGAAGGGCTGCAAGGAGGGGAGTGAAAAACCCGGTAATTAGCCATACAGAAAAGTTATCAATATCTTTTCTTGGGCTACCAAGAACAGGATTGGGGTATACATTTTCATATATTTAGAAAGAACAGATATTCAACCCCTGACCTTTAAAAAGCATGTAGGTGAAGACGAGCTGTTTGATCTATGGGTAGAAACTGTAAAAAGCCCAATAAACCAATGACTTAGCTATTCAGATAAAGAAACATTTGGGTGCTTGGCAGTGAGCCCAGTTTTATCTCTTCTTTTCTAAGTGTTACAGGCTTCTAAATATGCAATATATAGTTGGGCATTAAAGATTTCCCCAGTCTTTTCTATATAAACTTGTCTGTCTTCATGCAATTCATGCCAGGACCAAATCAGTTCAAAATCGGCTGAATGATGAAATCTGCTGGGAAAAAGGATGTAACCTATGACCTACCTATATAACCTGTAAAGTTGATGGAGCCTACGGTTTACCAATAAAACAACAACATGGAAAGGTTGGATCCTTCTGCAAGAAAAGTATCTACTTCATTTTTCTTTCCACTTATGTGATGATAAAGTAGAAGTGGGAAGAGTGATGAGAAACTTTCCTTCTTCTCTGTGTTGTGATAAATAAAAAATGATGAAGCTATACTTGAAGATCTGTAGCTTTGGATAAAACTGCTTTTGAGACATGGGCAGAATGTCTGCTTCATCGAAAGATCATTAGGAGGATACATTAGCATAGGGGCATCAAAAAAATAAAATCTATTTAAGATATTCAAGTGCTTTCTGAGCATATGGAGCTGGGCAAAAATAGTCCCTTTCTTACAATAGTCCATGATGGGTGCAATATCCTTGGAGAAATCTTGGTGGTAAAAGCTGGAGAAGCTGAGAAAAAGCTGAATTCAGAAAATATTTTAAGGGACCATCAATCCAGCCTGTGACCACTAAATCCTTGGAGTCATCATGTTCTTTTAGAGAGATGATATAACCTACAAATTCTTTGAAGTGATCAAAGAACATTTGAAGCAGTATTTTCTGCTTCAAATGCATCTGCTGGTGACAAAGAACAGCCCTGGGAGTTTCTGTATGTGTCTATGTTACAAATACATTACAGAAGGATATAGGATATCTCAATATGTAATTAAAAAAAAAAAAAAAAAGTTGAAATTAGCCAGGGCAAGGCATGTATCAGAAGGTATAAACAAGTACTCAAGAGTTGATACATCTAGCTTACATGACTGTTTACTGTTACTTGGAACTGGTTTTTATTTCCTTTAAGTCTCGTTTTGTTAAAGTTTCAGCAATAGACACAGTTTTTCAGATATAAAGGACAGTGATCTCTGGTTTTGGTATTAATCTCACTGCATTCTGGATAGTCATTACTGGATCTAATAAATGTCAATATTAATTAATATTAATCACTGATAAATTTGAGAAGTGTTAGAAATCATTTTTCTAGGCTTAGAGAAAGTCATTTCTTATTTAGTTTTAGCACTTGTAGAGAGTAAATGCACTGAGATGGCACCTGGTTTCTACATCAGTGCAACCTGCTGCAGGGAGGGTGTGACGGAAGGACACTATCTTTACGTTTTCTTAGAAAAACAACATAAGCATCTTAGATGCCATGAATACCTTTTACCTGGTGTCCTGGCATGGCATGTCCACAAATCTTTCAACCTCCTGTTACCTTTACTGAAGTACTCATACTGAGGAAACAAAAGGTATCAATAATATTGTTCTTTGTTCTAAAGATCCTGGAAAACATTCAAAGAACAGTTGCACTCCTAAAATTGCTGGAAGGGAGATAACTGAGTACGTTTCTTTGATTTCTACCTGTAGCAGACACACATGTTCCATATGACTCCAGACATGGATCTGAGAGAAGGTTGAGTGGTAATATTTATCAGGACATTCATGTGGTGAGATCATTACTGGTGAATACCACTCAACTTTTCTATTTCAGTTTGCACAGGTGTCTATACATATGCAGAAGGTAATAAAACAACTTGAGATCAAGGGTGTGCCCAGCTCTGCCAGAGTGTTGCTGGCTTTTTTCCATGGCAGCTGCTAGAGGTGGCAGTGCTGTAGTGAAATATTGTATATGTGTAGTGTATAGAAATATTGTCAATGTTCTGCAACAAGGGATTACTTTTTCCGGCAATGGACTAGACACTTTCTTTACTGGAGGCCAGTTCTGAGTATCCCTTTGGCATAGTCCATGCTATAGAAGAAGACTGGTCCAGAAAAATTAAATGCGTTAGTTTATAGAAGATGAAAAAGAGGTGATTAACTCAGGCAAATTTATCTGATCTGGTGAAATCAGACTCCTGAAGAGTTGCTGATCTATCCTTCTGTCATTCCAGATCAGATTGCTGATGAAGCCAGGGCAGTGGACTCTTGCTAACATGCTGGTTTTCACCTGTGTGTGGAGTTAAACAGGCTGCTCCCAGAGCTTTATCACAGGATCTGAAGTGACCTTGGTGTGACATCCTACCGTCTGTATTGTCTTGGCTTGTAAATACTTCATGGAGCACATGTGCCGACCTCAGGAGGTTTTGTCAGAGCATTTGTCGCTTTGGTACAGCAGTCAGATCAGGATCCTGTAAGGCAGTCAGGAGATGAGGATCCTGTCAAAATCTCAGGAAGCAGACTGGTAATCTGCAGAGGCCTAAATAGAGCTTTTAAAATTGGAAGCAGAACTGACAGCCTAGACAGAGTTTTTTGAAAGATAAACAGCATCAGCAAGCTAAATGGATTTCAAGCACAGCTTTAATTGTTTTTCAAAGGAATCAGCAAAGGGCACCCTAGCTGGAACCAGCTCTGAAGTACAATCATGATGATTTCAAGTGTACAGTAGTTTTGAAGATAATCAGGCATTTCAGTGCTTGGAGATACTGTAGCAAGTAATGAATAAGACCTTTTTATGTCCACATTGACAGTACTTTAGTCTTGGAGTTACAATACCTGCTTTTTGTACTCCTTCATGATGTACTTCAACATCCTCCTCAAAAAAATTAACATGCACACTGATTTCCAAACTTAAAGAATTGTCCCTGCAGCACACTTGATCAGAACAATTTATTGCCAATACCTATTGTGTGGGATACACACAACCCCTTCTCTTCCTTTGTCCCCCTCTTCTCCTCTCTGCCCAACCATCTCAATAGCCTGTGACAGACTAACAGCACTTCTGAGTGGATTTTAATGTAATTGTTGCAGAATCCCTTGGACCTTGCATAATGAAAATTATTTGGGTCACCAAGTCTTTTTTCCTAATTATAGGAATTAAAAGAGAAAGGAAAAAAAACCGAAAAGATACAATGTGTAGCCTTTCCCTTATTCTAGGATTTTTGCTTTTAGAAACATGGGATAACCCACTCGCTGTCATCTGTTTTAACCTTGAAGTCAGAGCTCTTTCCTTTCCTCTCCCCCCGCTCCAAAGCGGAGGGACCCTCCAGCTCCCAAATCCTCCCCGCTGATCGGTTCCCCCTCCTCCCTCGCCCCCCGCTCCCCCTGCTGCTGGTTTTGTTCCCCTCCTTGGGGAGCAGAGATGATTGGGACGAACGGAGTCTTCGCCGCCGCGGTCACCACCACCACGACGCCCACGGCCACCCTTCCCGCACGGGAACTCCCCCTCGCCGCACCTCCACCGGCAGGCAGGCAGCCGGCGAGTGGGCGGCCGAGCGGGTCCCACGGCCCGACGGCCGCCCGGACCGGGGCTGCGGCGGCCGCCCTGTGCCACGGGGTGGCCAGGAGGGGAGAGCGGTGCGGAGCGCGGGGCCGGGGGGGGGTCGGGAGAGGTGGGCGGAGCGCTGCAGGGCTCGGCAGGGCCCGGGAGGGCCCGGCAGGCCTCGGCAAAGCCCGGCGGAGC